>VACF01002464.1:0-118900 GCA_006891605.1 Pleurozium schreberi | reverse complement strand
TCCATACTCAAACTGTGTGCAACGTCCGCTAGAACTTTCATCAAGCTTAACCGCAGCACATCTGGGGTAGAGATGAACTGGCCGGCAAAGCGACGCCAAGTTGAAAGATTTCTGATCTGCAAGGGTTACTCTAGCTGTCAACTCGGTCTTTCGCAGTTTGTGATGATGGACTGCATGAGCGCTTGATCAAATTGTGTACCGCAAGGAAGACTTGGGCAGAGACTCTAAACACTCTGAGGATTTTCTAGTACCTAGCTAGTGCAGAATGACCCTCCGCAATGAACACAATTAAGCTGTTGTAGAGGATCGGACAGTGCTCTCATCCAGAGCGCAGGAGGAAGTTGGGGAGGCGGCCCCGCTCGAGGCGGAGTTGATGCCGGCTAGGGCTGGGGTTCGGCACGGTTAATTGACTCCGGATTTGGCAATTGCGTACACATATTTAAAGCATGAGGCGACGATGGAAGGCAGAGTACAGGCGCAACATTTAAAGCAAGAGGCGATAATGGAGAGTAGGCACTAGGAGCAGGCAGAGCGAGAGGACACTCAATTGAACACGAGGCGGGTTAATTGCGAAGGCGAGGTACGTCATTCGCACGCGAGACGATAAACACCCCCATCGAGCTATTGTCGGGTGCAGATGTCAGGTTTCCTGACTGGCAGGTCAGGCCGGTCCTCGTCCCCAATTCCAATAGATAATCAGGATCTGCTTAGGGTCGGAGTCTGCCTGGCGAGAAGAGGCGAGATTCTAAAGGAACTCCTGAGAGCGCGGTTCTGTATGTGCACCGAGGCTGGCATTCTCCCATTTCGTACGCAGCACACATTTCCCTCACAGTCTCTCTTGCAGCTGTGAATCATGCTCCGGAGTCTTGAGTTCTCTCCCCGCCTGGATATTGAGAGAGGAGAGAAGGAAATGTGAGAAGGAGATTCGGTGATTCTACGTTTAGGTTTTAAGATGCCAGTCCGGGTGCATCTTGATTTTCGGTAACACAGTACTCTAGAAAGCATGTCCCACCCTTGTGCATGGTCATTAGTTTCCCAAACTTCATGCCAAGTAGGAGAAGAAAAGTGTGCTACCACAAACCTAATAATGCCTTAAATCCTCGTGGTAGTGCTCGCKGAAGTGCTTAAAGAATGAGACCAATTGCAAGGACCTTATCAATGACTTGTTCTTGAAGGAAAACTCCTATTGAAAGAATTATCCAGAAACGTGTCTGAATCAGCAAGTGAACCTTGCAGTTGTCATTGCCACCCACAATTGCTCAAGCTTATGAGATATATGCGCAGCAATGTACATAGAAAGAAAGGTCCAAGCAGTGAGTACACAGTCAGAAAACTTGCAAGCTTATTTGTAAAGTTTGCAATGCACAAACAGTCCGTTTGCTCCCCAACGCGGTGTTATTAATTAGGGAGGGTAGAGTGTGGCAACCTTATTAGTAGCGACGAGCCCTGCAACGACCCCGAGCAAGTGACAAGGACGGATAMCGGCTGGAACARGAGCGCGGCAGATGGAGYCAAAGTGMGGGRGAATTGAACTTGGCCGCAATTWTATCGAAGGCGCCACTTCAGTTCAAACCGATCTATCCTTCCCCGATTTCTAAGGCCTTTGATTTCTTCTTCCTGTGAATCTGTGTGTGCTCGAGTCCCGTGATACGAGGGTTTTCTTTTAAGCTGCGGTATGTTTCATGAGGGTCTGTACATAGTCGAATGAAGGATTTCGCAAGAGTGAGTGGCGAAGATTTTATCGTTCAGCTCTTGGGATAGGAAGGATTGGATTTGAGTCACTCTGTCGCGGGGTAGAGACGTATGTGCCATGTGTAGCGGTGCTTCGGTTGAGTGTGCCAAGCGGTTCAAGTCCTGTGCGACCTGGGCCATTGATACTAATTTTCAKTGATCGCTGCGTTGTGACTCTTAGGTCACACAGTCACGTAAGGAAATCGACAAGAGGTGGTCTACACTAAATACTGAAACATAGGTTGGCTTTATAATTAGGTTGCCTTACCCCCAAGAAAGTTACTCTAGAAGCCATCAAAGTCAACAAATATTTTTGCAAATACTTCCATTTGTAGACATGGAGGTTCATGAGTTCCAAATACACCAAGAACTAATTCAAAAGTAGTGCATTCTTGTACAATAATAATAAATATTTGTGTAGTGCATAATGTCAAGAAATTAATGTGGGGCTACCTAATTATTTTCACTATTTAGTGTAGATAGCAACTCGTGCTTCAATGGCTTGGAAAGTGAGTATCTGACCTAGCTTTGATGTGGCTTTGGCATTGTCGGTTTCAGAGATTTAGGATCGGAGTGGTTGAATTTGAGTCACCTTCTTGTGGTGAAGAAAGGCCCCTCTTCATTAGAACATGCCACATGGATTTCCAAGGGGAGAGTGGTGGCAACTAGCAAGGCAAGGCTAAAAAACCTCATGGAGCCCAAAGTGAGAGGGTTGGCAAAGGTCAAAGGACTTCCTTAGCGATATGATAGTTGGTGGGTGATTCAAAGGCACTGTAGAAGGGGAAAATTGCCATAGACAACCACATCAATCCTTCACAAGCTATTGTCASGCAATCTCCCCTCAAATCCTATTTTTTTAATCTAAATTTTGAAAATTCTAAAAGTGTTCCATGATCACACAAATTTGCACCCAAATGTATTACATAATGTACAAAAATATTCAAATTTCTAATTCCTGAATGAAAAATGGGCAATGTGACAGAGTCCTGAATGAAGCTACAGGAATCAAATTAACAACATTAATCTATTCATCGCAATTTTTTTTGGATGATTCCATATTGTATTCTATACGAAGCAAGAAAATTTGAATTAAAATCATAATTTTTCTACAAGATTTGAAACTTAATCTACATTAAAGAAATGAATTTCAGTGAAATATACTGTGTGACGCCAATTTTGGGCTACCCCAAGCATGCTTGTACCCTCCACTCAAAATTGCCATCTTTGCTGCAAAAGGCAAAAAAAAATTTAATTTTTTTTTTTGCATATCTATCCATAGGATATTAGGATCTTGCACTAGATCAGTATAATAATAAGTGAAAAAAAAAAAAAAAAAAAACTTTGGCCATATATATATAGATTGCAAGATATTTTAAAGTTTTGAATCTTTTTAGCTTAAATTTTTGCACTTCTAATACATTTTCAATTTTAAGAATTCATGTAGAAAAAAATTGAGTTGAAAGTTTCAATTTCAAAATCAAAGTTATGAAAACTACCACACCTTAAGGCTATGCCTTAGACACATGTTGTGTGAAAATTGAGACTATAGGAGCCTAGGTACCCAAGAAAGTTTCCATTGTTTAATAGGGATTTAAGATTCAAGGTAGTCAAATCCATTGTGGCTCAAGCTAAGGTGATTTCATAAAAAAAGAACATTACATTTGTATTCATCAATTGTAAAACTTTTTTACAATCTAATTAAGAGCATCAACAAATTTTGAATGAAAGTGATCATTTTCATGGCTAAATTTTGGATTAAGATAAAAGAGTTAGAATCCGTTGGAACGCATTACAAGYTCTTCTTATTTGTAATAGAAGCATCTTGCTCCTTTTGAAGAAATTTAACCTCTAAATATCCAAAGTGTGCTTTTTGGCAACAAAGCAGTTTTAGGCAACTTACTATGAATAGAGTTTTTTGTTTTTGTTTTTGTTTTTAAATTTTCACGCAATAATGTAACATGTGTCTAAGGMGTTGCCTTAAAGTGTGATAATTTTCATAACTTTTGACTACATGGTTAAAAAGTTATTGTATGATATGTAATTTTCATTGCTTGGCAGGCAACCCAAGTGGATTAAAAAAAGCTATAAAAATCAATTCTTCAAGAAATAAAAATTTGAAATTGGTTTCTTAGATTTATATATAAATAGAAAGATTTGAATCATTCCACTTTAATTAATGAGATGAAAGTATGAAGAGTTTTAGTTTGCTCGTAGTTATAGATTCACTAATCTATGATAAAYTTTCAAGTCTTGTATTTGATAACCACTATTACTTCATCCACTGAAAAGACGCTAACCTCTCATTCTTGAAAATTTTATCGATCCCCCCTCAAAAAAATGAGAGCCATCAAATAATTTTACTCCTTCTAATTGCCATTGATCTTGGAAAATAAAAAATACAGATTTGGTTACAAATATGGGTCTGAGATATAGATACATATCCGGACTAGAGTACATATGAAATACTTATATTCACATATCCCATATTGTTTGCAACTACCCATCTCCCTCATAATTATAAATAGGAGGAGGGGGTAGTGCGTGGTTAAAAAAAATTCATTTACAATTCAAAAAAAATTAAATGGAATCTTTTGAGTGAATGAAGGAGGTGCATTAATTGAAATGCACCTTAACCTCACTATGCACTCACTATGCACTCAAAAGACAACACTATTACTTCAACGACAGACTATGCACCGAGAATGACCTMCACAAAATGGCCTACCCATGCAACTTTCCAGCTCTGGAACCCGCTGCTTTCTACTTTCAAGAAACCCTAATAAAAAAATTGCATAAAAAATTGCAGTCCTTTATCCAGTTTGGTGCATTTAAAATCAAAGTCACCTGTTGGCTCTGTAGATGCTTCAGGGTTACGATGAGGCCTGTCCAAACCTCAAAATCCTTTCACTGTGTACATGCTTCTTCTGSCACTATATGTTCAAAAAATCTTTAAGAAAAAAATTGCAAAAGATTTCTGAGTGCGATTCACRCAACTGAACAGTGTTGAAGGGCCACACTCAGACTAGGAAGCCCTTTATTGGGTCTGTCCAAAGGACAGACACTATGCCACTATGGCATCGACTCTGGTTTTGAAATTTGAGTTTCCCAATCCTATCTACAACCACATTCACATAGCACAACGAGGTTAGGATTGGAGTGGAGATGTGAGGTGTAACTAGTGACTGAATTAACCTATGATAGAGCCTGAAGGTTACACCGTTCTTGTTTTAGATGTGGTCAAGCTTCAGCAGTTTTGTCCACTATATGTACAAATAATCTGTCAGGAAATTTTTTTGCACAGACCTCTGAGTGCGCTTAGCACAACAGTATTCCAGGGCCACAGAACAAGCTAGGTCTCAACATCGCTCGCATATGTGACAAACTGGTTTCTGCCAGAAACTTGCAATCATATTCTGAAGAAGAAAGAGAAATCTGTAAGAGACAGAGTTCTGAAGGAGAATCTGAGCTATTTTCCATGTGAACAGGCTCGCTCTAAACTGCTTGGACGTCATTCTCCACAAGCTCCAGAAACGCGGCCGAGTCCTCCGGTCGAKCAACGCCGTGTCGTGCTCCACTACCACTGCCTGGCCACTTTTGCAGATGCAGCACAGAGCGCCACAACCCTCGGTAATTTCGTCGCCGACTGAAGTGGTTTTGATATACCTTCCTTAGAAGCCATGGAACTGTCTGGACGATGACTTTCGAAGAATACAAGGCACTCCACGGACCGGCTGCGCTCACGACGAAACCAATCACTGCTCCGGCTGAGTCCCCTTCTTGGTCAAAAACAGGGTATGTTAGAAAACCGCCGAGACAAAACAAAATCCCTGCTTGTGCGGCAATGGGTTGCCATTTCCAGTCATCGTCCAGACCGATTTCCTCCTCCAATTCCGCTGGCTTCGATGCATGGCGAGATGAAATTGATTCACCAGACGCGACGCTCGAAAGGTCAGTCGTAGTTTGGGAATAATATGCTGCCTCATCCATCTCAGCTATCCAGGAAGTTATCTGATGTAGCACAGAAGAACACGCGACCAGAATCCAGAGAGCTAAGTAGAGCATGCCATAATTGTAGAACGACTTGGAAGTTGGCTTGTAAGGATTTTGGCGTCCCACAGCATCGATGAGACCATTCCCGATTATTGCCAAAAGGCACAAGTGAGTCCAGTCCATTAGTACTGTCTGGCGCATATCCCCCCCCCTCTCCCCAAAAAATCACAAGCTGTTGATTTTTTTCTTAAAAATCCCCCCCCCCCTTTCGTGCCGTTGATCTTCATACAAATATTGGGATACAAATAATGGGATATGAATACTGGGATACAAATATTGGGATACAAATACTAGGATACAAATACTAGAATACAAATACTGGGATACGAATATTGGAATATGAATACTAGGATACAGTACGGATACGGATACAAAAATGAATACAAAAACAAATTAACCCATATCAATTGTTATGTAAGTTCATGTAAGAGTGTGGGCGGGTTCCAAATTATTTTCACATTGGATTATTTTTCATACCCCCCAATAAAATTGAAGGGGTTATGAAAAATAATCCAATCTGGAACTTTTTGGTACATTGCTTATACAATATGTCGTTTTTGCAAAGCAAATTGCAAGAGAGAGGAGTTCGAATTGGGGTGTCAGCTTGCATTTCAAAAAAATATTTTTGTGGAAGAATTGTAACAATTCAAGAATACGGACCTCGTAGCCATATCTTGTGTCCACACTAAAGTAGTGATCTTTCACAATAGAAGAGAAGACTCACATTCATTTGTTGGTGTACTGGAAGTTGAACTCTCCAGTATTCAAATTGGAAGTGATATGGACATAGCATGCCAAATTGTTTTGATCTTATGTGCAATGGGGATCAACTTTAAAGGACTATCCCTGTGATTGTCATCTCCCCTCACATCATTAAGGTGGGTACACTCAAAATCGTCACAAATTGATAGTGTGCCACAAATTGGTAGTGTGCGTGGTCATATTTTTATATTGTCTTGTTGACAAGTAAAAGGAGGTTCCAATGCACCAAAGAATGCAACATTTGGATACAATATGCAAAAGTTATGAAGGGACAAAGTTTGGTTCTAAAAGGGTTTCTTCCACATAGGTACATAATTGATTTTGGAGATGTACATAGTTTGAAGATGGCAGTTTTAGATTAGAGGCACTTTGGGGGTGCCTACTTTAACATGTTTGGGCCTCGGTTTCCAATATTTTACATTTTTGTGAAGGTTCCCTTACGTATTGGGCAAAACATGAAATTATAAATACCTTGGCAAAGTTGTGGAGCAAAGTTGTGGAGCAAATTATGAGATTAAAAAATAAAATAAAAGAATAAAGGGGTAAAAACTATGCTTAGACAAAGAACATATTCTACATATTCGTAGTGAATACATTGGTTTTTTCTCTATACGTCATCAAGGCATAGATATCTTAAAAAAATTTACAAAGCAAGCTATTCACATACCACAATCCCATCTAATTTTCTGGCCCTAGCAAACCAATTTTTCATGCCCAAAATCTTGATTGTACAGAGAACTTGTAACGTATCCACATCATATTTTGTTGGCCAACATTCTAAAGGGGTTAAGTAGAAGATGCAAGCTCAGTGACTTCTTTTGTGTCAAGTGGAAGTTGGTGCTCGTGGAAATTATCCATTTGAGTACCATGTGAATCATTGGCTTCTAATAAATTGCCAAAAGCACTCAAGTTGGAAGTCAAACTACTATACAAAGCCTCTTATTTTGACAACCCAATTCAAAGGACCAATAGTTGCACTTTTGTCCTACACAAAAAGGATTCTTTGTCATGCATCACTCAAACAGTTCTTTCGTCATACCAAACATGGCTGCGGCATCTTTCAACCCCTAAAGGACGCCAAGGTTGATGAATGAGAGAGCATCTTTCTGTGTAGGACACTCACAACGTCCGTGTCGTTCTTTTAAGAGTTAAAGTTTACAATGCACAAACAGTTCATTTGCTCCCCAAGGCGGTGTTATCAATTAGGGGGGTTGASTGTTAGAATCTCTTATTAGCGACGAGCCCTACAACGTTCCCGAACAAGTGACAAGGACGGATACCGAGTGGAACACGAGCGCTGCAGATGGAGCCAAAGAGCGGGAGAATTGAACTTGGCCGCAATCTCCTCCAAGGTGCCACTCCCGTTCAAACCGATAYCTTCTTCCCCGATTTTCAAGGCCTWTCTTATTCCTGTGAATCTGTGYGATGCTCTGTRTGCTCKAGTCCGATGGTCTGTTTCGTGAGGTATGTATATGGTCGCAGGAAGGATTTCATGCGCAGGAGTGAGTATCGAGGATTTAATTTATAGTTTAGCTCTTGGGATAGGAAGGATTGGATTTGTGTTTCTCTGTCGCGGGGTAGAGACGTGTCTTATGTAGCGGTATTTGGAGGTGCTTCGGWTGTGCCAAGCGCCGGCCTGGGCCATTCTAATTTGTATTGATCGCTCTGAGCGCTACTGGTTATGGCGGGCTTGCGTCATTGAGCTTAAAATTAGCTGGAGCAAAGAATGAAAGAGGCGAAAGAAAGTTGCGAAGAGAGGCGGGAGATGAGGAGTAGCAGCAGCCGAACAGCCGACAAGTGAGCAATAATTCAGGCGGGGCTAGTATTTGAATGACTGTGACGAGGATTGCTGCGTTGTGACTCTTAGGTCATACAGTCACGTAAGGAATTCGGCAAGAGGTGATCTAGAGCAACTGGTGCTTTAATGGCTTGGAAAGTGAGTATCTGTGACCTGTCTTTGATGTGGCTTTGGCATTGTCAGTTTCAGAGATTTTGGATCGGAGTGGTTGAATTTGAGTCACTCTGTCGCGGAGAAGAGAGGTGCTCTAAGTATGCAAATTGTGCTCACGTTTCGCTAATTGACTGTCGATCTGTGTGGTCAGGGCCATACAAATTATCTCTCTGATCGTATCTGGCTATGTACGCTACTGGTTATGGCGCGGTTGGGAGAGTGAGCGTGAAGGAGCAAAGAATCGGAGAGGTGAAAAGAGAGCTTCGAGAGGCAGGATAAGAAGAGCAGCAGCAGCGGAGCAGCTGAGCAGCTGATGAGAATTGAGCAACAAAATCAATAAGCGGGGCCAGAAGCTGAACGACGGTGACGAGAATTTTTACGTTTTGGCTCCCTGCTTTTCGCAACGTTACTGGAAAACGGAATAAAACCATTCTAGGTCAGTAATGATTTGACGGTTTTTAACGTTATTTAACGTTGTATATTTTAAACCACATGCAGAGTCTTCAAATCAGAATTTTAAAAACTCAATATCAAATGCATGAAACGGTTTAAAACGATAAGATTTCGTTTTCAGTGACTCTGGGTTTAACTGGACATGATCTACACAGTGCTTGAATTCAACTCGAGATGATCTAGAGSAGTGATTGAAATATGACGACCTGGACTTTGATGTGACTCTCGCACTGTCAGTTTCAATTGCGCAGCAGAACCCTGTTTCTCAGATTGTTCATCWGGCCTGTGGAACCGAGTGCTTACGTAGCTACTCGACATTTTGTCCTGTTTGCAAACATGGTGTTATGTTACCATTTGAGGAAATGTAACGTCGTCTGTGGCAGCTCATTCTTTGGTTAGTTATGCTCAACCGCACTGTCTAGCACTCTAGCGCAGAATCAGAATCTGCGATGTTGTGCAGCTTACACATGTCAAGATATGAGCGCATGTGCATTTCAAAACTCATTTGTCCACCTGAGGCAGTGTCATTAGAGACGGTTGAGTGTATTTCTATTTCAACTGTTCATACATTTTCCAASTGTTCATACATTCTCCAACTGTCCAACTGTCCGTCAGCCTATTTTACTTATTAAGGTAGGTAACTCAAATCTGGAGCTYGGTTTAGGAAAATAGTACATGCTAATTGAGTTGTGCATGTGGCAAAGGATTTATTTTTCCTCCATCGAGACCAGGATCTATGCTCCAGATTGTCTTCACCTTGTAGGCTTGTATAATCTCAATGAAGAAGTTACCATCTGGCTGAACTTGATATCAAATGTTATTTTTCTAAGAGTGTGAGAGTTCATATAAAGCTTAAGTAGAGGATGCCAATSGGGAGGACAAGGTGTAACTGATTTTAATTTCTATAACCGTTGTTGAACGCTTCAATCAATTGACTGACAATTACATTTCCATTTTCAACAGATTTCATGAATATATATTGAAACATCCTTACTGTGATCAAGACTGAATTGAYAGAAAAATGGGTTAGTGGTACATGGTCCTGGGTCAACTGGCCTCATATTTCTGAGGATGTAATACTAACCAAGTCAAGACCTCATCCATCTATTTCTTAAAGTATACTGTTTTGCAAACCTCACGCATCTATTGCTGTATGTACGAAGTACCGTATATTGCGGCTCARCTATCTAAATTATGTTTCTTCAAATATTTGCAGAGTAACATGAAATGGCGTGTCTCCAATCTCAGCCCAGCGCAATACCTCTCCAAACTAATTCTTGCTGAGATTTCCAACTGGAAGGGTGAAATATGAGTTCTCGGGTGTCAGGATTCCAGCGAAGGCAGTGTACCACGCAACAAGAGCGGTGACTATGCCGAAGTAGCCACCAGCCTGAAATCAATCACCCAAACTGTAAATGAACAGCGTAGTACATCACGAGGTGCACACAAAGATGATGCTTTAAGCTTTAAACTTTGCAGCGCAAACAAAGAATTGAGAGCTGGAAAACGTACCCGTTTGAATCCAAGTGAGCGTTTGAATTCRGCCATAGTGAGCAGTGCGAAGGAGAGAGCCAAAAGCAAGAACATGGAACTGATCGCGATGTTGGCTTTGAGAGTGCCCAGCCACATGAGGAAGGTGAAGATGGTCCATCCAAGTAGGAAGATGGCGATGGCATCAATAAACTCCTGCTCGTATCCGCCATCATAAGCTTCCTTTATCCCGAACCCGGGTATAAGGAGTGCTGCATATGCGAGCCAGAAAGCGGCGTATGAAGTGAACGCCGTAGCACCGTACGTGTTCCCTGTTCTGAATTCCCACATCCCAGCCAGCAGTTGTGCAATGCCACTGTAAAACAGCGCAAGCCCGGTGATAACGTTAGGCGGCGTGGTCAAGGAAACGCCGAAGATGCCTGCGTTGTAGCACGACAGTACGAACATCGTGAGAGCAAACCCGCATAGCCCCAAGGGAGCAGGGTTTGCAATGCGAACTTCCTGCGTCATGATGTCTCTTCACGAACCTGGTTAAGGTATAAACCTTCCCCTTCGGCAGCCAGGTGATGATTTTCACAGACGAGCTGAAAAATCTGAAGCACTGGACCAATTCTGTTCTGTAGTATAAACTCTTCAACAACTTGCAGTATTCACTAGAAACACGAAATCTGAAGTTGCTGAACTTTCCCAATTAAACATCTCCCGAAGTCGGATTATGTTTAAGATGTATCATCAATCTCTAACTCTCAAAGAACTCTGTATCGTTCCTCGCACCCAATGCAATCTGCAAACGAAGACAGGAGCTTAAGGAATAGTTGACTAGCCTGAAAGATTTATACATGGCCATTTAGAGTGGAGAAAGGCTTTGAGACGCAATTCTTCATCTCGTGACCATTCACGAGGAAGTACATGCGTAGAGAAGGGATTTCAGGATAGATCTTGCTAGAATGCCTTCCATGGGTGAGTCATGATATCTTAACTCGTCGTGATAATAATTTGGCCTCCGCACGCTGCAGAGATTTCGTCTCCAAAATCATATCATGGTGACGATGCGGTTGGAGTGTAATGTGCATTCGGAAGCCATAATCACGAGGCCGCTAGGCCGATCATATATACTTATAAGGTAAGTAAGCCCAAATCCAGTAAAACACCTAAAGAATCCCATAATTGTAATGTTCCGTTGTCATACATTAGATCAGATCTTTAATATGAGATTGGAATATTGTGTTGGTTATAGGTGTGATGGTGATTTTGGGTATGTCCACCTCAATAGAAGACGTTTTAAGACCAGTTACGGGCATCTGAAATCTTGGACTCTTCTAGATTTCGAATACCATGGGCTGTCCCTGGCACATGATCACTGCCTTCTTTTCTGACCTTTCCAACCAACTCCCTTGCGGATTGGTACAGTGAAATTGTTGAGTATAGCTGGGTTTTCAGCAATATGCAATTAATCAACTAATTTCCTAATTTAAACAAAGCTATGAAAGAATAAAATTTACCGTTGCTGGTGAGATAGAATCACCGTCTCTGCAACTCAATCGGTTCTAGCTCAATCTGCAGTTATTTTGGATAAAGGCGGCTTCAACTGCTATCACTGTAACTTGAATATGTTGTTTCAGGATTTATTCTCACAAGATTCATGAGAGTTGCGTCAGAGTCAAGTGTACGCATATGTCATCTATGCTGGGCTCTCATCTAGCTTACGTTATCTCTCTATCTCACCCTGTCAAGAAAGTTAGGTAAATTGTTTTTGGATTTTTTTAGGCCAATGATTCCCACAGTTTTAGAAATTGATGATTTCCAAGGTCACCCAGCGTCATGGTTAATTTTAGAACTATGTAAATACTTAGGGTTTCATCCTTCCGTGAAGACTTTCATCCAATGTCTTAATAAGTTTAGCCAAACTAATTAAGGTTAACCTCTCTGTGTGTCTAAACCCTCTTTCTATCTATCGAAGCAGAAGCTTTCAGATCATTTACGCTGTAAGATTGCAGCACTACATGATTTCTACATGCTATCAGAGCTACAACAAGATCCTCAATAGTTAGTTATAGCACTCTCTAGAAAACAGTACTATAGCATTTCACTGAGATCAACCGATTCAGAAGAATACTGGATTCTTCTCAGCGCCGCCAGAACCATAGCATGGACCCTAGTTTTAGAGATGTTCCAGAAATAATGAAGCTAGTCGACTCCATCGAACTACATCCTTTGGAGTTACAAAGTCCGCATGATTCTCATACATAAAAGCCTTATGGCACTTCATCGAACTGGAGATTGACGATGGGTGAACGCAAGAAAGACTAGTACTATTTTGCGTCACAATTCGAATTGCGGAGTTTCCATCCACTGTAACATTTGAAGTGTGAGCCCAATTAACTTGAAAATTTTATTGGAGATGTCTTGCTTTGATAGCAATTAGATTCCTCATTTTTTAGAAATTTTAAAAAATCATTTTATATTTAAATGTCTATTTGGCTAATTTGTCATGTTTTGCAGTTTAGAGGTTTTTAGTAATTAGTACTGGGGAGTGCCCAAAATTAATGATCTAGAGCTGGAATTTTTGTGGTCTATTTCCACACTAGGTGGGCATGCATCCCCCAAAGGAAATCTAAAAAAACATTATTTTATGTCCTCTACATGCGTGCTAACATGGCTCTCCTGCGCGCGCACTTCTGAACATTCAAGATGGTTTTAAGATCATTATTTTGGTGAAATCTCTTTATCATAAAGTTCTTCCAAGTTTCCAAGTTTTAGTTTTTTTTAAAAGTACATTTCCTATTTTCTACAAATTAAAACATCAAAAACCTATTTTCATGAAATTTTGCACTTTTCTAGTTCTCCTACTTAGAGAATTTTCCTACGCTTTTCCTACGTAGGGTACCTTCTTCTTATATGTGTATACATTAAATATATTTTTTACATTTAAAAAAAATTGTTTTTCTAATTTTAAAGTACTCCCGAAAAAAACATGAGTACTATGCCAAACGCTACAAAAACCGAGGAGTCTTTCTTGCAATCACCCCGATCACACCGGTGTTGATTAGACTGGCACTACCTCGTCTGCAACCAGCGCCGCCATGACAGTAGCTGATCAAGTTACAAAGGGAGCTCCACTACCCACTACATCAACGGCAACAACGCGCACCTCACGGGACACCAAACAATGCAACTGGGCAAGTCACATCATAACCTCAATGGTACGCGATTCCATTTTGTTAAACATCATTCACTTGACTAATCCTCAAGCCGTTTGGCACAGACTTCGTCACATGAGTGACGTCCGTAGTACATCTAGAAGATTGTCACTCAAGGAGCAGTTTTACTCCTTGCGATTAGCAGAAGGTAAAGCTATTAGAAATCACCTTCAAGAGATCAATCTATTAGTTACACAACTCGCTCACCGAGGTATCATTATTCCTGAATCTTGATGAGGACTTAGTTGATACTACGTTGAACAGTCTACCAAAGAGCTGGACAGTATTTCGTCAGATTCAAAAAGGAAGAGAACGCATTTCTAACTTTCGTGAACTAAAAGGTTTACTGTTACAAGAAGAACTTGGACGCACATTAGAAAAAAAACAAGAAAATGCTGAAGAACTCAACCTTATGCATATCGGCCATGGCAACACCAAAGGTACACAAGGTGGTCGTGGACGAAGCACCCAGGGCAGAGGAGTATCATACGGCGCTCCAACCTCGAAACAAGATGGACATATGTATGAGCGCAACACCCAATTGAAACCTCGACATTCCCCACATTGTCACAAGTGTGGGAAGCYAGGGTACTATGCCCGCGATTGTGAGCAAGCTACCCTAGAAGAACAAATCAAGAGTTTACAGTTACAGCTCACTACCATCAAGCGCAGTCGCCAACATCAAGTTCACCTTGCAGAGATTCAGGATGACAACAACGATTACTACAGTCCCAAAGATACTCCAAAGCATCTCCAAGACTGCATCAACGCCTTTGACGATGACCGTGCTGAATCTATAAAAGTTATCAACGCGTGTATCACTAGCAACCTAAAAGAAGAGGATTGGTTCTTGGATTCTGGTGCATCCTCCCATATTACTGGAAATATTCACATGCTTAGCAATACCACCGCCTCCACAATTCCTCACATTACAATTGCAGGTGGTCAAATCATGTTAGTAGCAAGACGAGGCACTGTAACCAGGGTCACTTTATCTGGAGGAATAAAAGAGATCCATCAAGTTTTATATGTCCCAAGAGTTTGAACCAACTTACTTTCAGTTGGAAAACTTACTGATATAGGATACAAAGTCGTCTTCAAATCTCAATGTTGCCTCATTTATGATATACTGCACCCCAGCGACATTCTTCTGCAAGGCACCAGAGATCTCCGCAACAACCTATACAGCATTACCAATGGCTTTGAATATCTCTACATAGCATCCTTATCCCCACAGCGTAGAAGAACCAGCTTCAACATCGGGAACTACTCGATGGGACCAGCGTGGCAACTTCTTCAGAACGTGCACCAACGATGCCATTGCAATGTCTTAGAAAAATATCACCAAGCGACATTTGTTTGTGTCATAAGAAAATTGGTCATATGAACTACCAAAGTCTAAACCACATGAGGTCTAGGCACCTCGTTGCAGGGGTACCAGNATGTGTATACATTAAATATATTTTTTACATTTAAAAAAAATTGTTTTTCTAATTTTAAAGTACTCCCGAAAAAAACATGAGTACTATGCCAAACGCTACAAAAACCGAGGAGTCTTTCTTGCAATCACCCCGATCACACCGGTGTTGATTAGACTGGCACTACCTCGTCTGCAACCAGCGCCGCCATGACAGTAGCTGATCAAGTTACAAAGGGAGCTCCACTACCCACTACATCAACGGCAACAACGCGCACCTCACGGGACACCAAACAATGCAACTGGGCAAGTCACATCATAACCTCAATGGTACGCGATTCCATTTTGTTAAACATCATTCACTTGACTAATCCTCAAGCCGTTTGGCACAGACTTCGTCACATGAGTGACGTCCGTAGTACATCTAGAAGATTGTCACTCAAGGAGCAGTTTTACTCCTTGCGATTAGCAGAAGGTAAAGCTATTAGAAATCACCTTCAAGAGATCAATCTATTAGTTACACAACTCGCTCACCGAGGTATCATTATTCCTGAATCTTGATGAGGACTTAGTTGATACTACGTTGAACAGTCTACCAAAGAGCTGGACAGTATTTCGTCAGATTCAAAAAGGAAGAGAACGCATTTCTAACTTTCGTGAACTAAAAGGTTTACTGTTACAAGAAGAACTTGGACGCACATTAGAAAAAAAACAAGAAAATGCTGAAGAACTCAACCTTATGCATATCGGCCATGGCAACACCAAAGGTACACAAGGTGGTCGTGGACGAAGCACCCAGGGCAGAGGAGTATCATACGGCACTCCAACCTCGAAACAAGATGGACATACGTACCAGCGCAACACCGAATTGAAACCTTGACATTCCCCACATTGTCACAAGTGTGGGAAGCCAGGGTACTATGCCCGCGATTGTGAGCAAGCTAYCCTAGAAGAACAAATCAAGAGTTTACAGTTACAGCTCACTACCATCAAGCGCAGTCGCCAACATCAAGTTCACCTYGCAGAGRTTCAKGATGACAACAACGATTASTACAGTCCCAAAGATACTCCAAAGCATCTCCAAGACTRCATCAACGCCTTTGACGATGACCKTGCTGAATCTATAAAAGTTATCAAYGCGTGTATCACTAGCAACCTARAAGAAGAGGATTGGTTCTTGGATTCYGGTGCATCCTCCCATATTAYTGGRAATATTCACATGCTTAGCAATACCACCGCCTCYACAATTCCTCACATTASAAYTRCAGGTGGTCAAATCATGTYAGTAGCAAGACRAGGCACTGTAACCAGGGTCACTTTATTTGGAGGAATAAAAGAGATCCATCAAGTTTTATATGTCCCAAGAGTTTGAACCAACTTACTTTCAGTCGGAAAACTTATTGATATAGGATACAAAGTCGTCTTCAAATCTCAATGTTGCCTCATTTATGATACATTGCACCCTAGTGACATTCTTCTGCAAGGCACCAAAGATCCCCGCAACAACTTGTATCGCATAACCAATGGCTTTGAATATCTCCACATAGCATCCTCATCCCCACAGCGTAGAAGAACCAGCTTCAACATCGAGAACTACTCGATGCCAGGACCAGCGTGGCAGCGTCTTCAGAACGTGCACCAACGATGCCATTGCAATGTCTTAGAAAAATATCACCAAGCGATACTTGTTTGTGGCATAAGAAAATTGGTCATATGAACTACCAAAGTCTAAACCACATGAGGTCTAGGCACCTCGTTGCAGGGGTACCAGAGATTCCATTAATCAAACATGTTTGTCCTTCATGCACGATCGGCAAACTACCTCGTGTCAACATCCCCCAAACGCACACCATCAACACTACGCGCCACCTACAGATCATTCACACTGAGCGATCTATGTGGCGCGATGCCCACTTTGTCGAAAACCGGAAACCRGTACATACTCACCTTTATTGATGATTTTTCTTGCAAATGTAGGATTTACTTTCTTGCAAAAAAATCACAGACCTTAGATTCTTTAAACAATTTTGCCATCTAGTCAAAACCCCGAACCTTAAAATAGGAACACTCCGTAGTGATAAGGGCGGAAAATACTTGTCCACATCCTTCATAGATTATTTTCACAAACACGGCATTAATAGACAACTTACCATTGGATATTCCCCACATCAAAACGGTCTTGCAGAAAGAAAAAATCACACCCTACTAGAGGGCATCCGTAGCATTGTTGCCGGCACCCAAATCCCCAAGTCCCTCTGGGAAGAAATAGCCAAGACCACAAACTATATCCAAAGCCGTACCCCTACCAAAGCTTTGTAGCTTAAGACTCCAGAGGAAGCTTTTACAGGCATTAAACTTAATTTTGCTCACCTTCGAGTTATAGGTTATGGCATATTGTCATATCCCTGACCATAAACACTACAAACTAGATCCCAAGGCCATTCCCATCATACTCATAGGATACGATGAACAATCTAAAGTCTCTAGATGTTACAATCCCTACTCTCGGTGTCGTGTTGTAAATACTTACAGTATTTAAAACGTGTGTATATTTTATGTTTGAATAGATTGTTGATTTGGAGGAAAAACTTCATCAGTGCGACGTATTCCTTTGAGTTTTAGATTTTTGGGTTTTGATTTGGAATTCGATTGCAAAATGTCAAACTGGAGGGTTTTTATGGAGTCACTGGATGTAGAGTGGTACTCTTCATGGACTTTAGTTTTTACCTTCATTGAATGAAGAAGTTTAGTATGACATTTAAGTTTTGATGGTATGTGTGTGTTAAAAAGTAAAAGAGTAGGAGTTTAGAAGTAGTTTACTATGTCGTTGTTTTTCCTTGGACCAATAGTTGTTTAGAGGCCCATGTGTGATGGATATGGACAAGTCCCACTTATCTTGGGGGTCTAAAGGCTTGATAGGAGGTTCTTGCTCCTCATGGGGGATCATTGTTGAAAGAGTTTTTAGAGTTTTTTTTGCGGGGATTATATTATGTGAGGAAGAAGGATTGTTATGTGGAGAAAGAGAGAGTTGTGTTTTTTTGAGGTGTTTTTGGAGAATGTGTGTAGAGAGTCGAAACTTTGATCAGTGAGAACTCTTGCTGTGTGAAGAATTTGATAATGAAAATTTGAGGGTGTTTTTCTTATAAAATTGTGCTTATTTGAATGTCTCTTTTGCTTGATTTGGAGTTGTGAGGGAGGAGTTATAAGCATGTGAGTGAAAGAGGGTCTGCTACCACCCATCAAAGAGGAGCGGAGATTCTGGCAACCACCACAGTTTGTGTTTTTATTTTCTTTCTTTGAAACTCTTAGGCATTAGAGAAGTTTTTCTTAGCTTTATATAGACACAAAAATCGAATTGACAAAAAAGTGACAGAAAAAATGTGTGAATTGACAGAAAATAATTGCGTTCCCTTATAATGATTAAATTATGTAAATTAAAATCATCCATGTTTATGTTTTTCTTCTTTTTTCTTATAAAAAATTAAATGAAAGTTCATTTACTTTTTCAATTTTTCAATTATTTTCCTATTTATTTTATTTCAAAAATAAATAATCTTTTTTTAATATTATTATTATATTTCCTACTTTTTGTATTTAAAAAATAAAAAAATAAATTACTCTATTTTTTGGGAACCTCTTCTTAGTCCTTTCAATATTTTATACGGAGTATTTTTTTTATTTTTTCAAAACCATATTTAAATGAAAGCGGACTTCATACTTTATTATATGTTTTTTATATTTGGTTATTAGTTTAGTCAATACACCATACAAACGCATTTTTCTATGCTCTTACTTCTTCACCATGGTGACTATTCAAAGGCAAAATGTTTTAATATCATTAGTATTATGCCTTGCTTTGAAGTTTGTTTTCTATTCTATGTTGAAGCATATGCAAGCAACTATCCATCCAAATAATCTGTCACACTTTGTAGTATAGGAGTTTGTAGTATAGGGGAGTACCCAAAATTAATGATCTAGAGCTGAAATTTTTGAGGTCTACTCCTATACTAGGCGAGCATCCATCCATCGAAGGGAATTTAAAAAACATTATTTAATTTCCTCTACATGCGTGCTAATAGGGCTCCCTTATATGCGTGCACTTTTAAACATTCAAGAAGGTTTTGAGATTATTCTTTTGGTGACATCTCTTTATCACACAACCAATACATATATATATATATATATATATATATATATATATATATTCCTAATTATTACAAATTAAAACAAAAAAAGTACCTATTTTCATAAAATTTTGCCCTTTTCTAGATCTCTTACTTAGAGTATTTTTCTACGCTTTTCCTTCATAGGGGACTTTCTTTTTTAAAGGTATGTACTACATTGAATATATTTTCACGTTAAATTTTTTTTCTATTCATATAGTATTGTTGAAAAAATCATGAGTATTGTGCAACATGCTACCAAAACAACATAGTATTTCATGCAATTACATGGCCATATTTGTTAAATTGAGACAAAATGCATATTTTGATAATTGAGCCTAGCTATTAGAGACCTTTATTTTAATGAATACAAGATTTATGAAGAAATCAACCTTTTAAAATGTATTAATACAGTATAGTCTCAATTTACCAAATATTCACAATATTGGATATTTTTTCATCATCTACATGTAGATCCGATGCTGAGTTTGATGTCCAACTTGATGTCCAAAAAATTCTCAAAATGAAGTAGAGGACACTTGACATATCTGTAGATGTCACTAGAGACGTTTAATGCATGCACTGCGATGTCCACGTCAGTGTCAACTACGAGGCATCTGTAATTTCTTGACGTCCATTTGGTGACAGAAATAGTGATTGTGGACACTAACCATGAGTTGTTGACGTCATGTGTGTAGACATTGTTGTGCTCGACCAAGGATTTTTTGGCATGTTTCTATAGAATGCTTTGGGTGTGCTCTAGAAATGAACACCCACTTCATAAAAATGTACAATTCATTGCATCTTCCTGTATCCAGAGAATCACAATGTCATGGCAATTCCCTACGTACATTTAATACATAACTGTGTTTCATGTTTCGTTGAACATATGCATGCACTGTACTATATGGTATCGGGATTAGGGCCCATGAAGCTTGGGCTGCAGACGCTGTCGTGTTGTAAATACGTACAGTATTTAAAACGTGTGTATATTATTCATTTGAGTAGATTCTTGATTTGGAACCTCTGCGACCTCCGCTAGCTATGAAGACACCTTCTACCAAATTTAATCGACTTCCCCATGCCGTACAGTAAACCGTGGTCGGAGAGGTTCCATAGAAGGTCTCTTGACTTTCACCTTCAAAGAAGATTTTTGTATAGGAGGTAGCTGTTTCGCAGCCATGTTGAAATCCCTCACAGAAGTTGGGGATCTACAATGATCTTAAAGGCACATTTTGAGCCGCTTCAAGCCACTCCGGTTTGTTGAAAAACTTTTGTGTTGCTTAAAAATTAAAAATCTCCATAAGTAGCAATCTAGAAACAAAGTATACCCAAACAAACATCCTAATTACTAAATAAGTCACATGAAGAGCCCGCATTGTTCTATCAGCAGGGTTGAAGTTTGTGTCTCACAGAGAGATTTCTTGATTTGATCCATCTTGAGAAATTTCTTTTCGTAGGCATTGTAAACTCGATTGAAAGCATGATGAGCGTTTTCCACATGAAGCTGTAATGGCACAAGATTATTTCGACACTTAGCAGTGTAGAGCACAGTTGCCTTCCCAAGCAAAACTTCCACCACATTCTCGTTCTCAACTCCTTTGATGTTCCCTAGCGCTATAAAGACCTCCTTCCTGATCTTACCTGGAGGAGTGACTCTCCTCACACAAAGTGGAAGCTCCTCAAACGGATGAACCACCGAATGCGCACCTTCTTGACACCACGCTCATCATACAACCTCATGAGCTTGCCAAGACTTGGCTCTGACAATGCAGATCTCACAAACATGCAATCGTGCAGAGTATACTGAACACCTTTCCTAAACCTTAGAGTCATAGCTAGAAAAAGACCCAGGCTTGCTAGTAATGACCATCCAATATGAAACAAATGAAGTGAGACACTGAAGGCTTTGGAGAATGTAGAGCCCACTGTCAAATAAAGGAAACTAAATTGTAAGCAAATTAGAAAACATAAACATTATGTTGAATCCGTACAGTACGACTCAACTACATCTTCAACTACATCCGATACAATTAGAGTGTGAATGTGTCATCGCTGGGCACTTCATCGGCCTCGGGGTTCGTTTCTTCTTCTGACTCCTCGTCGCTAGTAGTCCACATTGCAACACCACCCCTTTAGAACCCGACATTGCGAACATCACGTTCAAGCAGGCCAAAAATGATCCYGGTTGGAGGCAAGCCATGCAAGACGAAATGGACTCAATTTGGAAAAACCATATTTGGGACTTAGAACCTCTTCCTCCTGGCAAACACTTTCTACATGCAAATGGGTATTCAAGATCAAACTCAGTGTCAATGGCGCATCCCCTGTCAAAAAAACGCGCTTGGTTGCATGGGGCTTCGAACAACGCCCAAGCATTGACTTCACCAACACATTCGCCCCCGTCATCAAATGGGCCACACTCCGCATTGCAATCGCCTTAGCTGCCGCCAAACACTGGAATCTGCATCATATAGACGTTTGTACAACGTTTTTCCACGGACTCCTCAAAGAACGTATCTTTATGCATCAACCTCTCGGCTTCCGCTCACATGAACACCAGAGGTTGGTTTGCCACCTCAATGAATCGCTCTATGGCCTAAAACAAAGCCCCGTAGCTTGGTATGACATGATCGACACTGCTCTCCGTTGCATTGGCCTTCACTAAAGCAAATCAGATGGCAACCTTTACTATATGCATCAGAACGGCAAAACCTTACTTCTCATGCTATATGTGGACAACCTCTTTATCACCAGAAGTTGCAATCGTCTCATCAGTTGGCTCAAGAATTTTTTACACACCAAATTTGACATGACAGACCTAGGGCAAATTCAACGTTACCTGGGTATCTCCTTCAAGAAAGTGATCTTGGGCATCTTTCTTCACCAACAAGACTACACCAAGTCCATATTATAAGAATTTGGCATGATAGATTGCAAATTAGCGTCCATCCCTCTTCCTAAAGGCCAAATCCTAGTGTCCAATATGCAATCTCTATACATCGACTCCACATATTATTGTCGCCTAGTCGGAAAGTTGATTTTCCTTACAGTGACTCCCCCCGACATCGCCTACGTAGTTAGCCAACTTAGTAGCTATATGGCTGATCCTCAACGTGCCCACCTGGATGCAGCCAAACACGTCCTCAGATACCTCCAAGGCACCTTTGATTTCATTTGTATCTACAAACACGATGTGCCCATCACCATCACCAACTTCACCGATGCAGACTGGGGCTCCTGTAGGGTGAATGCATGGTTGAGTGGACCAATTGTGGCGGAAGCCCATATCCATATAACTCACTATGAGGCTAGTCAAAAAAACTTTGCATGAGAAAGACATATGGTGGTATAGGATAAGCATTAGAAATAATCCTTTTAGAACCCTACAATGTGTCTTGCCAAAAATGATTAGTAATATCATCCACTCATTTTTGTACCCTAAATCTTAAAAATGCCAACGGTTCAAAATTAATTCAATCTTCAATATTGATTTGAAGCCCATCTATAATTTTTGGTAACATTTAGGAATCTAAATTTTTTTTTTGAAAAACAAATTATTTTGACTCTTTTATGGACTTTTGAAAATATAATTCAATTTAGATCCTAAAAAAGTCCATAACTTCTATTTTAAAATCAATATCAAGTAAAGCAATATAATTTTTAGGCACCTCAATCTACTTTACAACATATGATGAGTCACTAATATAATAACAAGAATTTTTTCTTCATTAAAAAGACTCTTAAACAATGTTGCATGAAGTTTTCTAAATTTATTTTGCAACTTTAAAAGTCAATAAGTCTTTATTTCAAGGAAAAAAACTTCTAAATAATTACATATTTGTCTTTGCATTCAAGTTGAAAATGTATGTTCAAATTTATAGCTACAATGGTGTAGTGAGTTATCTACAATGTGGCTTGCAATACAAAGGTCTTGCTGGAAAAAGTACTGTGACGTGAAAAGTGGTCCACCCAACCGTGCATTCACCCTGCACTGAAACTCGCCGATCCATGGGAGCTTACCTCTTTACCCTAGCCGGCGGACCGGTTACCTGGCAGAGCAAGCGACAGGCCACAATATATCACGTTCCTCCACAGAATCTAAGTATCGCGCTCTTAGCGACTATGCACAAGAAGTAGTGTGGCTCCATCGCCTACTAACCGAAATTCAACCAAGGACACCTCCCCAAGCAAGCACTCCGTCATCTTCACCACAATCCACAATCACACTATATTGCAACAACAAAGGCGCCATCAAACTTTCCCATAATCCCATTTTCCATGCAAAGTCCAAGCACATTGAAATCCACTATCATTTCATACGCGAGAGAGTTTTTTTTGGGGGGGGGGAATTAAGATCAAATATATTAGTACCAATGATCGATCAACCGGAGAATACACTCACAAAACCTCTAGGTAGAGTGAAGTTTCAACTTCACAGAACTTCACTAGGCCTGTCCGGTCTAACCAACCTGTGCAAAACCTAGAAACACCCAACCTGTGCTTCACCTTCAGAATTTGCCCTAGCATTCTACAAGATAGAACCCTCAAACAAGAACCTCTATGCCTCCGCTATTGTCTTGAAGCTCTTGTGCTGCGCATCCTGGAAGCCAGTAACTTCACAAGCACAATCGGTCCAAGAGAAATACACCCCAGGCATCCGCCCATGCTCTATGCTTCACAACGTAAAATTTCTTACCGACTGTTATCCTTTTCCGCCCATCGCTTTGAAGATGACACTGGTCTCGCAACTCTAGTTCCTCACACACCACACCAAATTGAGCTCCTTCCGTACACTCTGCACCGAGCGCATCTCTGACTACTCCTGCTTGTCCGGCAATCACTCCATCCAACACACCACAGCACCAAGCCTTCACCYGACTCACAACAGTACACACCAACCACATCAACACACCGATTACACCTTCGCAATACAAACAATTCAAGCAATTCTAGACCTCCGACCACCCTCGCTGATCAACTCTCACCATGGCTTCCTGTCTAGGGTTGTTTGGACGTTTGAACGTCCGGAGTCACGTCCAGACATCCAGCGTCCGCGGGCGTTGCCCTCGGACATCCGCCGACATTTGGTCAGGCCATCTCACCCGTCTGTTATATCCGTCACAAAGTCTGTAGAAAAAAAAGATTTTTTTATTTTTTTTATTTTTTACTTTAGGCGGACGAGCGGACGGTGTGGTGAATGGGGCGGATCCCAAACAGTCCGTCCCATCACAACCTCAAGGCCATCTAGCCTCCGTCCAAAGAAAAAAAAAAAAATTGCGAATGGGACAACGGACGGGCAGACGACCTAGTGTGTGAAGTAGATCCCAAATAGTCCACCCCATCACAACCTCAAGGCCGTCCACCGTCCGCTCAAAGAAAAAAAAAAAAAAATTGGCAGACAGCAGACGGATGGACGGGCGGATGGCCTAGTGTGTGAGCCTGTGAGGCGGATCCCAAACAATCCGTCCCATCACAACCTCAAGGCCCTCAAGCGTTTGCTCAAAAAAACAAATTTTGCTGTCGAGCAAACGGACCGTCGGACAGCCTAGTGGATGGAGTAGATACCAGACAATCCACCCCATTACAACTTCCAAGTTGTCCGCCATCTACAAAAATTTATTTATTTATTTATTTATTTTCAGCAGTTGGTCTGGTGGACAGCAATTCCAACGGCCACGACTGGGTAGACAATATTGGATTTTTAAAAGCACAAATGAGTTTAAAGACTCTCATTATTCAACGGGATGCTACAAGCTTCCAATGTAGAATGATTGAATGTATCTAAGGATAATTGAAGTTATTTCTCTGCACATTGAAATGTATGCTCTAAATTTTGAACCCTAAACCCTAAACCCTAAACCCTAAATCTTCTACCCTAAACTAACTGTGAACTTTACACTAATTATCCAGAACGTTGGTGTAGTGTGCATAATATGTTTGACTTTCAATTTCTTTTAGTATAATTATCAAAATGCACATACATAAATGTCATTGAGTTATTGATTTATGTTTTCAATGTTTTTTAAGGTTTAGGGCATGAATTGTTAAGCGTGCGCCATTGTACAAAAATAGAACACATAATTATAACCTAAACTATTTTTCTAAGTTTTGTTGTAAAATGCATAGGTATTGCAAAATTTCAAGGTATGCATAGTATAAGCAATTGTATCATTTTCTTATTATATTAGAAAATGTTGCTAAAAAGGCTCTAAAATCTTTAATGTGATTTAATGTAGTATATTGAACATTAAGATTAAATATATTATTCATACAACAAAAACTTAATTGAAGTTATTATCCTACACCCTTATAACTATATGTACATCATAAATTATAAACTCTAAATAGTCAACATTATATCCCATACGAAAAAAATTGGTGCTTTGGTAGTGAAGAATGTAATTGACCCTCCAATATGATGACCCTTCATGTACAAAAGCAAATTATTTACGGACCTCATATGTACGTTTGTACTTTGTAATGTACGTACCTTTACAAAAAAATTGATAGGCTATAAATTGTTTGGTGTTCTACATGTTATATCCATTAACCTCATAATTTTGGGGTCACTAGCTTTTTCAAATTTGACCTATAAGAAAGGTTCAAGTGACCTAACGTCACTTTTGGAGTTTCAACACTCGTGTGATTAAATATTATAAGCTTTCAATCCGTAAGTAATATTATATATATATATATATATTTTGGTCAATGTTGAAAAAGAATTAGTAAAAAGCCCCACAATAAGTCAAGAAAATAAAACGGCAGCATGCAGAAGCGCAAAGAACGAGAAAGGTACTCTACCACGTGTTCTGCGCAGTCTTCATCAGGCTACTGGAGTTGCGGGTGTAGACCTTGAGGACGTAGTTTTCAAAGTGGGGTCTACACTGGAGCTCAATTGCTCAACAGATTTTATTCGAGAGCCATGGACTGAGTTTGGATTTGTGAAAGCAATGTTCGTAACTGAGTAGGGAAGGTGCCATATGTTTGGAGGTTGAATTCATGACCAAGCTCTTTTCAGTGGCACTCGTAATTTACAGTCTCTGCAAGTAATTTTTATTACACAATCTATATTAGCTCTCTTTATCATTGTAATTGAGTCAATGATCGAGATTGGGTAGATGACCCTAACTCATCGATGTTTATAAGCTAGCAAATTAACTCCTCCACTTGTAGATAGACATTCATCTTGAGCCAGCACATGTAGAAACCTGCGAGGACCATGTTCAACTAAATACCATTGAAAACAAGCAGCAAAACACCAAAGAGGAAGCAAAGGGCGGGAACCAGAGAAAGTGCAAGTTCTGAATGAGAAATGGAGATTTTACTGTAGTTAGTAGTGTTCCTAAGGAAGGAAGTGATTCTTGATTCTATGGACTAGTGAGCTATTGTAACTGCTCAAGGAGTCCATTTGGATCTTCAATTGAATTTCTGTAGAAGAGAGTTGAAGGTGCACAAGTGACACAAACTTGAATTTTGTTGCAAGGTATTTTTTGTCGATTAGAATAGTTTTTAGTTTGTTGTAGTTTTGTTTAAAACTGTCTTTGATACATTCATTTGATCCTTTCCCCATCCATGGCACTTGTGGTTGTCAAAATTCCACACATTCAAAATTCAAAGACATTAGCATCTCTTGTTTTGAAAATGCTATAATAGAACCTGAAAAATAAACTGGTCAAATAGTCTGGCAGTGCAACTAGATGCATCAGTGTCTCGGCATGTTTTGTTTTATAAATCAGGCTCTACTTTCATGGTACTTCGTTCCTTGCAAGGAATTCTTACTTTGCAATTGGCTTAAGTCTCTTTGTGAAGGATTCTATGCTACTAGATCTTAGTTATGACTTATAAGATTTTGTTTCATTTATTTCAAAAGGGGAAAGAAAACAGTGGAATGAACAGAAATGAGTCTACTTCAATATACTGGAATTAAGTAATCTAGGTCTGAGGTTTGTTGTAATTAAGAGTGGTTGCCTTGTGACAAAATTCAATTGATGGATTTGTTCCATAGTATACTGACAAAGGCAGTAGCTCCGTCGGAACCCTTTATTAACCCTTAAATGCCCAAACCACCAAATTTTGTGTCAACAATACTTTGGAGCTACATAAAACCTAACCAAATAACTATTTCAAGCAATTCGTATTTTTTTAAGCACTCTTTGAGAAGTTTTGTTTTGAATGAGAAGCCCAACTAAGAAAATGATAGTATGATTTCTGGATTCATAATTGTGTGCAAGAGTGTCCATTTCTAGCTTGACTTTTTTTAGTGTTTTGAGCTTATGAAAATGAGCCTCAAATACTATAGATCTTGGAGAAAACATCCCATTACAATTTACTTTAGCCAAATTGTAGACTAGATATTGAAAAGTCATAAATTGATTGATGTTATGCATGTTTGGCCCTTCAATCTTGTATTCTACAAGTGACAACTTGTTTAATTTGACATGTGGAAAGTGGATTAAAGACTAAAAACACATTTGCGGCTTGCGCAACTTCATCATGAAACACTTTAATCTTTCAATCCATACATAAAATTCTAGAGTTTTTTTTTCCTATGTCATGCCTAGCATGCATACTTTGAGTTGGTATGGATATAATTAGCAAAGACTAGATGCAGCTTTTCAAAATGTTGGCTTTCTGTTCCATTCACAGTAATTTCCTAGAATGTTGAAAAAGGCCCAAGTGGGCATTCAGGGGTTCATGCTCAAAACAATAATTTTCTCTATCCAAAATACTTTGGACATGCACTACAAGGGAATGTGTCCAAAATGACAGAAACTGGTCCGAATCAGCTAGTCCTAATTGACAAAAAATTGATAGATTTTTGTCAATTTGGACAATTTTTAGTAAATTTGGACATAAAATTGTCCGAATTGACAGAAAGTGGAATTGGCATCTAACCCAAGTCGTTTCATATTTTTTGGAGGTTTGTGAAAATAGTACAACGACTCAGAACCCATAGCATTTAAAAGCGTAGTGCATATCAAAGTTTATGTAGATGTAAAAATTAATGCACATACATTAAGTCTAGGAAGTTTGTTCTAACTATGAATTCACTCTTACATGATGGAAGTTCCTTAATTAGGAGGTTAGAATTCACTACTCGTCTACTCTTCCATCATGTGAGGTTGTCATTGGGCTTTGAATGTGCTATACGCATATACTAGAGTAACTAATAATGGAGACGTTCTTTAGGTGTCTACTATAAGGACTTTTCATAGTTGAGGGATGTTACACATTTGTTGAAGTGTCCTTTGAATTTTCAAGTGCTAATTTTTTTTTAAATTGTATGATTCTACTACTCCACATTGTGAGGTATTGTTTCCTTATAGAATTTGTTTTTTAATAGTAAGAAAATGCTATAAATGATCCTCAAATACTAGTCACATAGTTGGATGCTTGACATGAGCTACCATTGTTGGATGTTTACTAAGTAAAATATAATTCTTAATGTTACAAGAGATATGACATGAAGCGTTCTATAAAAGAAACCCGTTGAACTTTGTTAACCTCACTTATTTGATGCTTGTTGATTTTTGTTAGCCTCACTTGTTTGATGCTTTCATCCTTACATATTTTTGTCCACTGACTACTTGGTTGGGGTTTAGAATAGTGGCACAAGTACTTCAGAGTCAAGACACATGGAGGCGTGGAGAGCCACATTAGCTGCCCAACAACAGATGCGTGAAGATGACAAGCAGAAAGACATCATCTTCAACAATTGTTTAGAGGAAGTTAGTTATGATTTATTTCCTGAGCCAAAAAGTCCTCCAAGAGGATCAAGACCTGGATGCCGTGGTAATGTCGACCAAGAGAGTGAAGGAGGGCATGAACAATTGTTTGCCAATTACTTCTCTGAGAATCYAGTATATGGCCTTTTGMTTTTCGACGCCGCTTTTGGATGCGRCGAGAGCTATTTCTATCCATTATGGCAAGGGTTTGTGCACAAGACYRGTACTTCTTGCAAAAACGGGATGCAGTTGGGRAACTAGGGTTGTCCTCACTCCAAAAATGCACAGCTGCTCTTCGCATGCTTGCATATGGCATTAGTGCTGATGCTGTAGATGAGTACTGCAGGATTGCTGAGTCTACTACTATAGAGGCAATGAAAAGATTTTGCAAAGCCATTTGCGCTAAGTTTGGTCCTCAATACTAAAGGCAACCTACTAGAGTGGACGTGGAGAAGAAGCTCGGTGCCAATGCTGAGCGAGGTTGGCCAGGGATATTTACCTCCATAGACTACATGCATTATGAATGGAAAAAATGCCCTGTGGCGTGGCAAGGTGATTACAGAAATAAAGATGGATACAAATCCATTATTTTAGAGGCTATTGCTGATATGAGTCTACACATATGGCACGTATTCTTTGGCCTCCATGGTGCCAAAAATGACGTGAATGTTCTTGACCGCAGCCCTCTAGTGCACAATATGTTAACCGGTGTTGCCCACGACATGCAGTTCGTAGTGAACGGTGTCCAAAACGACTGTTATTATTTACTTGCAGATGGCATATACCCTCCTTGGTCTTGCTTTGTATAGACTGTGCATGCATGTGATGACGCCAAGCAAGCGCACTTTGCTAAACAATAGGAAAGTACCAGAAAAGACGTCGAAAGATGCTTTGGTGTACTATAGGCCCGTTTTGCAATCATCAAGAATCCAAGCAGGCTATGGAGCAAGGAATGCATATTTGACATCAGTTCGCGTGCTGCATTCTACACAACATGATTTTGGAAGACGAAAAAGAAGAGGGTCTAGATTTTCCATTTGATATGCAGAGAGCCGGGCCACTGCGCCGCAATTTTACGTACGAGCAATTAGTTATGGGTACTTTGCAAATTGAAAATGAAGACACATACTACAGCMTGCGAGGAGACCTCATTGAACACCTTTGGRCAGTGAAAKGAGCTTCTTCCCAAACATGAAGTCATTGCAAACAGTGGTTGAGTTCAATACGGGAAGTTGCAYTTGAACAGGGGTTCTGCAGTTTTAACCCTTTCTGGCGATTTTTTTTTGTTATCAACATCAGAGGTTGCAAGGATGCAAAGGTGTACAGGTCTCTGCCAGACATTAGTACAGGAACACACTAGTAACTACCTCATGGTGGGACTTCATAACACTCAATCCGTATGATATCATTGTGTAGTATTTTCGTAATTCATCTCAAGCATGTGCAGTTTTTATACAAGAGTTAAAGACAGTAGTTGTAATTATGGTACTTGCATACTGAAAATAAAGTTAATCCTTTCTTTGTTACAAAAGGCCATAGACATGGCTAGCATCGGCTATCTATACTCCAAATTCCACATAGTGTTCAAAATACGAAGASTCAACTTAACTGGGCTTGTTCCAAGAACAGGTGCATGAAACTTCATCACATCCTTCTGCATCAATATGGCTGCTCTATTCTCCTGCCCYATAGGAGTTGAAAGAAAAGTACATTCCCATCATACATTTTGGACCACACACAAACTGCCGACACTTTCCTATAACATATTCAATCTGTCAACAACACTCACATTTTAGAGGATAGAAGACCTACTCTCCAATGGACACTTACGTGTTCTTCATGAAGAACTTGTTAGTTACAAAATTGGGAAGACTTACAACTCTCCTGCCTCAATGGAATGCAACCAAGAGTGCACAAGCTGCGGTTGACAAGTAAGAAAAATAATGACGACACTCTTTTGTCTACTATACACAAAAACGCAGTGCAAGTCATCAGGGCACATAGAACATTGAATTCAAATCAAAGCAAGCACTACCTATGCTATTACAGTCTTGTGAGTCATCAAAGTCCTGAAGTTGGATACTCTGCGTGCCATATCGATTCTCAGCATGACATGATTCCTCCTGCTCTTCCTCCTTTGTGTCGTCACTTTGCCCTCCCAAGCACKTCACTGGCCCCTCCCTGCTTAAATAAAAGTTTGCATAACCCGTACCTTGACCTTGTAGCATGGAAAGTGAGGGCTCCATGCCATAGTTTGGGTCATCCTCATTGCCAAGCAAACCCTCCKCACCATCACGATCATGTGGAGTAGTACCGCATGCCACCGGAGTGTTGGTGCCGTCACCAAAGGCATCACCACCATCGTCTTCGCTCCCCCCATCAATGGACCAACACCTACACACAAAGAGAAGGAGCAGTAATAAGCATCAACAATTTCTTAGCCGGTAATGAGTGCTGACACTCACACACAATCATYATCATCGTGCAAACACAACCAGCCGCTTGGAAGACACCTTTCGTCAACTTCTAAACAGATAGTGAAATTTAGCAAGCTCAGTAAGGTAGAATGTTCAGATAATGCTCAGGCTCTTAAACGGAGCACCTTTTCAAATGTACAGTTAGTACTGGTAAATGTTTTTTTTTTCCTTTTCTCATTACCAGTGTACAAGTACTATACATTTTAGAAGGTGCTCAAATTTTCATACCTATGCCATTTCAACTTCAAGATTTTATAACTAATTCCATAGAGCCTTTTCAACTTCAAGATTTTATAACTAATTCCACAAAGTCATTCCAAATTCTAAATTTTATAACTAATTCCACAAATTCATTTCAAATTCGAAATTTTATAACTAGTTCCACAAAGCCTTTTCAACTTCAAAATTGTATAACACAAAGGTCCAAAATATATGAAACAACTTGGAGTAGACGTTGATTCCAATTCTCTTTTAAGGATAATTAACTAAAAAATATTTCAAGATGTTTCATCTCCCCAAAATGTAGTTGTACCCTTAGATGCTCCATTTTAGGACCTCCTACTTTACCACCCTCTGACATGCATAAAGACTCTCATGGAACTGAACACATGTGAAGTGAAGCAACAATTGAGCACAGAACGAAGCATGAAGTTAGTGAGGAATGAACCTGCATCAGCTTGCCAAAGTGATATGGTCATTGCTGCGGAGGGCCACGTCGAGAATTTCCAAGGGCTACATCCACTCTACGCACGAGAGATTCCGGTGTCTCCATGGGAATCGGCGGAGGAGAGTGACGAGCATTTTCTTTCTGTACACAGTTGCATGCACCTCCTCTCGACGAGCTTGCAACTTCTTCAGTTCCTCCTCTTGTCACAAGTTCAAATACAGAAAAGTTGTGTCTGAAATCATAGCATCTGGTGCATAGGTCATTAGCATGAAAACATTTTGGTCTTCCATGACCAATGTTTTCTTCAATGTTGCATGGGCCATGGCTTTTGTGGCAGTGGAGTGTGCCTTTGAAGCATTCTCTGCTGCAGTTGTGAGTCGGCGGTCTTCTTTTGCACGCTTAGAGCCTTGAGGTCAAAGCCTTCCAAAGGGAGAACTCAATCCTCCACCGCCTTCAGTGCTACTAATGGGTTCAAGGAAAGTGCTCCCTGAGTTGGCCGGTGTGTCCTTTCTCTTCTCGAACGTGCAACCAAAATTCCAACGTGGCACGTCCTTGACAATCTCCCAAACATGTGAATAAATAAACTTAGAGTTCTTCTTACTTTTCAATTTGTATAAGTCGAAAGCTCGCTTGTGCACATTTGCTGCATTAGCACTACTGGCATTCAAATTAAAACATTGTTGGAGTACATTGATATATTTTGAGACATCGTGCTTTATAGTATCCCACTCTGTCTTGAAGAAGCTCATGGGACAGAAATGGAATGGCCGTCTTTCATTGTAGTGCTTGCATATTCTCTCCCAAAAAACACTGCCCTTCTAGCTGTTCTCTGTAAAAGAGTCTTGAGAAATTCTGAGGACGCTTCAAGCTAATTGGCATTCCTCTTCAACTTTGAAGTTCTTGCCTTTAGTTGACTTCTCCCTATGCTGTCCATTACCTTCAGTGAGTTCAATGGATGTGTCCTCATGGAAAATTGAGCATGCCATTCGGATTATAGAGGGTGAGGGAAGACAGTTGAAGGGACAAAATGAACAACTTCAGCAGAATTAGCTAACGGGAGGTCCACACTTGCATTGGTTCTACCTTGTAATTCCTACCACGACAAAATCACTGAACCAACTACTGCAATTGATTGTCCAGAGAACTCGAAGTACAAACCGTAGATGTATAATTGCAGCAAATGATGAACTTCTTTTCCATGGAAATGAGCACACTCAGAAGGAGCCAAGTTAAAGGTAAATGGACAAAGTGGTACGGTAAGATTCGTGACGAATTGCACTTGAAAGCCTACAGTGTACCATTTCACTCCACAACCTGTAGCACAATAGACAACTCAGCGGACTCGTTACTAATGAGACCCTCGACGAGACCACAATAACATGCTAATTAAATTTACATGACAGTGCATACAAGCACTAATGTCTTCAATTGGAAGTACTTCCACAAGGTTGAAACTTCCACAAGCACTAATATCTTCAGCATAGTTTGTGGCACAACAAGAAATCTTGTCGCACGTTGTCGTGTTGAGAGGGGTGCGCTTAGAAAACACGCAAAGTGTTTGGCTTCTAGTTGTAGAGCTTTGATGGAGATTCGTATAACTTGTATCTTCTCTCGGTCTTTAAAGTCTTCAAACTTGAATATTCATCCGATCTTCATCCATCCTATTCTGTGGTGGATCTAAAAAGCATGGATAAGGGTGTGTAATAAAAAACAAGTTTTGGACAAGTAAAACGGGACAGCAAAACACAAGCTCCAGTCCGAATAATGGGCTCCTAAACCTCAAATTCACCGATCAATTGGTCATTAATCCAGCCTCACCAATGAGAACGACATAAGATTCGATCATGTGGGTGATCAACCCTACTTCGTCGTCCACAACACAAAAAGAGGCTAAGTGGAACACCCACATAGCCTGCAAGAGGTTTACAATACAGAATTAAATGCAAGGGTGATTGCAAGAAAGACCCCCTGGTTTTTGTAGCGTTTGGCATAGTACTCATGTTTTTTTCGGGAGTACTTTAAAATTAGAAAAACAATTTTTTTTAAATGTGAAAAATATATTTAATGTATACACCTATAAGAAGAAGGTACCCTACTTAGGAAAAGCGTAGGAAAATTCTCTAAGTAGGAGAACTAGAAAAGTGCAAAATTTCATGAAAATAGGTGTTTTAATGTTTTAATTTGTAGAAAATAGGAAATGTAATTTTAAAAAAAACTAAAAACTGGCAATTAGGGAGAACTTTATGATAAAGAGATTTCACCAAAACAATGATCTTAAAACCATCTTGAATGTTCAGAAGTGCACGCCCAAGAGAGCCCTATTAGCATGCATATAGAGGACATAAAATAATGTTATTTTAGATTCCCTTCGATGGATGCATGCCCACCTAGTGTGGGAATAGACCACAAAATTCTCAGCTCTAGATCATTAATTTTGGGCACTCCCCAGTACTAAAAACCTCTAAACTGCAAAACGTGACAAATTAGCTAAATTTAAATTTAAATATAAGATGATTTTTTTAAATTTCTAAAAAATGAGGAATCTAATTGCTATCAAGCAAGACATCTCCAATAAAATTTTCAAGTTAATTGGGCTCATACTTCAAAGTTATAAACTTATAATGGATGGAAACTCCGCAATTTGATTTATGACGCAAAATAGTACTAGTCTTTCTTGCATTCACCCGCAACGATTTTCCAAATCTGGATTGGAACAACAATAAAAGACAACATGCTTCAAAACCTGGACAAAAATAACAAAGCCGCAAGCCACAATACACGGTTAGGTCTTTGGCATATACGGCCCTTGAATCTTCAAGTCTTCATATCTTGGATTCTTTAATTTTTCAAATCTTCAAAAGAACTCTAAAGTGCTAAAAGAACACACACTAAAGAACTACTCTCCATATTAGCTGTGACCTTCTTCTTAGTGCCACAAATGGCTTAAGTTTCCAAATGCTTAGTGTAACAACATTTTGAAAAGATAACTTCACAAGCAAGATACTTCTCAAATTTTCAATCTAACTAACTTACTGTCCAAAAGTTATTAGAGTGCAAAGTAGAGGTTTTTTATTTCCCTTGACAACCAACTACTACTTCTATAATCTTTTATAACTTTTGAACTACAAATTCAAATTGCAAGTGAGATATCAATTTAGAATTCTAACACTAATATCTACAATTAAAGAAAGTTTCTTAAGAAACTAAAACTCTGTCCAAAAGTTATTGAGGAACAAACTCTCGATTTCCTAAACTATGAAGGTAGTCCACCCTCCTATCTTTCACAAGTCATAATTTTTTCAATATGAGTTCAAATCAAATAAATGAATACATTATGAATAGAAAATTTTACAAACTAACTCTTCAAAAACTTTCAAAGTCATATGAAAAACAAACCAAAAGTTGTAGTCGCCAGAAGTTTGACCTTACTTCTCCCAAATACCAAATTTCCTCCAAACCTTCAACTCCTCATAACTTTCTCCTCCAAGCTCCAAATCAAATAAGTGATAACTCTTTAAAAAGATACTAAAATGATATACACTCCTTCCAACTATGAAGATAAGTTGAGAATTATTTCAAAAATTATGGCTCAAAGAAGCCTCTTCTCTATTCAATGGAGAGACTTGAGGCTTCTCAATTTCAAAACTCTGTAATTTTTGATTCACAAGTCCAAATTTAACTTGCAAGCACAATTTGAAAAGGTCTCATTACAAGAAATCAGATTTCAAAGTTTCCCTTTCAAAAGATTAATGGTCAATGAGCTACATCAAATCAAAATCTGCCTCCTAAACCCCAGTAACCAACACACTTCTTTCTTTCCTAAGATTCCTTCTCCCACCTTTTCCTCCTCATCTAAGGTGAGAGGTGGGGTCACTTCAGCCCATGCCCCTATCAAGGCCCACCTAATATTCTAATTACTTTCACATTCACATTCACTCCAAATCGTAGTCTTGTTTAACTAAAATTCTAATTTCAATTTCACTTTTGGTAAATACAATCACTTACTATGATTTCAATAAACATTCAAAACATAACTATAAGAACTAAAACTTAACAAATATCAACTAGAGGTAAAAAAACAAAGTTCCAATCAAAGCTTCACTGCATTTGAAAAAACTTGAGAATGCGTTTGACGGTAGCGCCAACATTTTCTGCATGCTCAGCCTTTGTTAAAGGGTTGAAAGGCCTTTCCAACCAACGTTGGTGGCCACGACTACCTTCCACAGGCCGAACCATAAAAAAATTGGTCCTTGTTCTTGCCTTCATTACTCGTCTCAAACGTCACTTCACGAGTGCCTAGTTCAACACATCCGACTTGAAGCAAGATCACCAATGCTCGAGCATCAGCATTAAGATTATCGTGCCATTGCCACTTCACACGAGGTTGTTTTGGCAGTCGCGACGGTCCGGCTTCTTCTCGAGGACGTCTAAAATCTCACGGCAAAAGAGGTTGACCTAGCAACTGTGAAAGTGAAAGCTCAAACTCAACGTCTGGTTGAGGCTCTTTATCTTGAGACTCAGAAAAAACACTCCAATTTGACATTTGAACTACAAAGTATAAAACGAACTCACTAATAAGGTTGAATGAAGGTTTAAAGCAAATCCATCCACCTATAGATCTTTACAGGACAACGTCATCTTCAAGCTTCTCAACCCTATAACGTCACTATGAAGTTATCAAACAAAACATATAATAATATGTTTTTTTACAATATGTACCAAATTACAACTAAACAACGTCCATTGCATCTACGGTGACACAGAATTTATGCCCGGCAACTTGCCAACCCTATCCTAATTTTATCGAATCTTGAATTTCAATGAGCTATCGACCCAAATTTTTAAATTGCACCTATGAAGAAAAAGCCTTCTATGACACTTGAACCCCTTCTACTGCTTGGAAATCTTCCCCCGCCCCTACGCTCAAATTCGGTGATTTCTAGTGTGTTGTGCCACGTCCGGCATCGGCGATTGCGTCCAAACTAGGACCTGCAGTGCATGGTCTGCCAGCTGTTGTGCGAATCCCGTGGCCTCATTCCAGTGTCGTGCTCGCAACCTGCCCCTACACCCTCTCATGAATTCAGCGCCCTGTCTATGAAAAGAATCAAACACAGCTTCTTCAACTCCAGTGGGTCGATAATGATTGTCGGTAATTCCACGACCTCCCCTTCTCGAGTTCCATGGGAATTCTTCGCCAACTTGGGAGTCCCAATTGCCTCCGTCGTCAACTCTAAAGCCCACCCCAAACTCTAAACCATATCCTTCGTCAAATTCTTGCAATACTCCTCCGCTATTGGACAAGTTAGTTTCGTGACGTCGGCTTTGACCTCGCGCTCAATTATTGCCATTCTTGTGGTTGAATCTCCTTCCACGCACTACTCCTTGTCTTCCAGACATCTTGGATACCATTGACAAGCTCCCATTGAACGTACACACAGTGCCATTTGTGCGTGGAAGACTGCAACCAAGCCTACAAGCCGTACCTAGGAGACAGTGCCCAAAGACTTACCACGCCACGGCCACGAATCACCATTTCGCCGTTTGCTCAGGGAATTCAACTGTGGCCGGCCTTTTCTTCTCCCTCGCAGTACTTGCCGTGGGGTAGCGAAGCACGCCTTGCTAGAAAAATACACTGCGCCTCTTGCAGGGCAGCTGCAGGGATGCTCTTAGTTTTAAACTCAATCTTTATGTTCTTCAAACCAAGCCGATATTTTCTTCCTCTAGTGGTAGATAGGAAAAGATTTTGTCTCAATGAGGTGACTTTAAATGAAAACTTTGGACATACTATGGCTTCTATATTATCAAATTTGTTCCATGACTTCTAATTTCCTACCCCACATGCAACATTGCAACCATACCATGCATGGTTGATTAAATTTAATCCTTCTAATTTTGGACTCTTAACCCCTATGCATCAAGATGGACGTTTTTTAGACGTTCGCAATAAAAAAGAAATGCCAAAGTTTGCGCAGTTGATTTCAATCACATTTGGTACCCGAACTTATAAAATAAGTTTGGAAATGCATGCAGCCCCAATTCGGGCCTCGGATCAACCGCATCCTTGATTACCGAATTCATCTGTGATTATCTTCTGTTGTCCAAACTAAAGATGCAGACAAACCCTGCCGGGATTTGTCCAACTTTCGGACGTCCTCAAAGTTGAGCTTTCACAATTTTCGCCAAAATTTGTTTTCCCCAGGATTGACAATTGCGCTTTCTACATCATGTTCCATGGGATTTGTGGTCTTCCTTGTGTGATTTTCAAAACTTTGATCGTCTAAAAAAAGTCCAAGGTTCTTTGATTACCAAGTTCATCAAAGCTTATAATCTTCAAATCCGCACGGTCGATTGATCAAGAAAGTGTAGAGTAGCATACTTCACTAAGTTGGCTTCAATTTTCAACAGTGAATTTCTTTGTAACAAAGAACATGGAAAGTTATTTGGTCTGCTTTGGAAAGCGCAGGAAACTAATCACCTCACAATTCATTGCAAATTTGCAATGGCCGCCTTCGTTGATTGCAAGTGTAGGTTCGAAGTCTTCACTAGGATGGAGGCTGGGCAGCCTAGATGGAATCCCGCTGGGCCCTTTGGAGGCTTCCGCTTCCAACCACCGTAAACCAGTTGTCTCTCCCTGGCCTCCATGCTTGGTGGTGTGGCACTGCCGTCAGGGGCCACACGGCCCCTCTCTGTGCTTTGCCCAACCTTGCGGTGCTTTTTCTTTGTGTTTTGGTCTATCTATCTGGGTTTGGATTGGGTTTTTCTGTTCTCACCCACCAAATTGCTTGCGACTTGTTGATATATATTTTAACTCTTGCAATGGAATCCGTTTCATTTGTGTCAAAAAAAAAAAAAAAAAAAAAGCGCAGGAAACCTCCTCTCATTTGACTTTCGCTCTGTGACGCACAGGGGTTAACTTTAAATGTACAAGTTTAATTATCAGTTGTCAGTTTCTTCCTCAAGCACCGAGGAGGGATGTCTCCTTTTCTTATTTGATATGCAGGATGATTGCAAGAAACACTTGTCCTATTTTTTGTCCCCTTGACCTTTAGGAGGTAGTTTTTTGCTCATAACTTTTGCATAGTTTGTTCATTTGACTTGAAACTTGGAATGAAGGTGCCTACAAAAGTTTTACATTTTTTGTAATTTTTTTGATTTAAAAAAAATTATTTTACTATTTTTAAATTGCCCCCGATTGGGTGTCTACTTTGGCCACTTTGGGGGGGGGGGTTTAGTCCTATTTTGTCCCCAAAATGCAAATTTTGAGCTGAAAATTGGCATGCGAGGACCTCACCTGAAGTTACACAAGACCATGAGAGATTTTTTGAAAATACTATACTATTCAACCTCCACATGTCGTCAAAGTGGCTGACTTTGCGCAAGTGTAGAGAATAGAATTGATTTTTTTCAAAGATAAAATTTGTTGGAAAAGAAAGAACTTTGCTTGGAAAAAAATGGATTTTTTTATTTTCATTTTTTGAATTTTTTTACTATTTTTACCAAATTAGTGAAAAAAGAGCTATTTTCCTTGTATTTTCCATTGCCTAGAATATTTAGAGAAATTTTTTCTTAGGTCTGAATTTCAAGAGACATAATATTCTCATTGCTTTTCAAATTATCCATATTTTTTTTCAATTTAAAAAAAATTTATTTCAAAGCGTCACAGGACTCACAGGAGTCATTGATTTTGAGCCATTTTGAGACAAAACCGGTAAGTGTTTCTTGCAACGACCTTGCAAATGTTTTCAGGTAGATTGCCTACTGGCTGATTACATCATGATGCTCTGCAAAGCATCATGATTTGATATTTTTTTCATGTTTAATTAGAAAGTAGAGAATGTCTTGCCCGCCTCCCCCCCCCAAAATCAACCACGGTCCTTAATGGGTTAAGAAATGCCACAATAATGTTAGTTTAAAGCCCCCTTCAAATACTTGCAACTAAGGCAAATGGACCTCCACGTTGTTTGTAATGAGCGCAATATCACAATAGAATGGTGGAAAATGCAACAAGATATTAAATATGCATGTAAACAAAGAGTTTTGGTACAATACCAAAGTCTGGCCAAAGTGACCAATTGCGGTTTGAGCATGAAAAGAAGAAAATAATGTTTAATTTCAAAGAGAAGTTTTTGGAGAGTTTGAGAGGTTTGTGTGTATATGATGTAAGTAAGTAAGTGTGTAAGTGTTTTGTAAGGGGAAGGGGAGGCCTTTTATATTTGCCCAAAGCCCCCTCCTCCCTCAATTTACCTAAAACTATCTTAATGGAAAAATCAAGTTTAACCCTTAAAAATCTACCTAATTGCAATCCCGTTTCTAACTTTTGGAGAAAAACTCAAATTGGCAAATGGACTGCGCCATTGCGTTCTGAAGACCTCAAATAGTTACAAGGGATTGCTCTCCTACTTCCAAAGCCGAATCGTGCTCAAAAGCCAACAATTAAGAATCCGGCTAAAAAATAGAAAATCTAGCTTTTGGACACTAGTTAATTTTCCTACAATTTTGGACCAACTTTGATATTTGGGAAGGTTCAAAATAGTAAGAAAAGACCCCAAGTTCACTTAATTTGGACACCGTATACACTTTATACATTGGTCAACTCTCTCATTTCTTTGTAAAACTTGTTAAAAAATAGTTGCTATTGTTGGCTACAAGTTTCCGGATGTCGGTAAACATAGTTGGCTTTCCAAGGAGTTTTCTTTTGTGCTTCAGAAAATCATGAAACTTTTTAGGAGACTCCTAGAAAGCATAAATAGCCTAAGTGCAAAGTACTATGTCAAACTCATACTTTTTAAATATGGTAAAAAATTACCATTTGTCAAATTAATTCCTTCGGGAAAGAATCACTTGCGTACAAGGAAATTTCTGCGAGGCGGCTTCTTCGTTGCTCTGTTGGCGTGTTTTGTGACCTAAACATCCTCCATTGATCTTCGGTGGCAATGCTGCTTTGTCTTTCTAAATTTTCCATTGAACTCTAACCATTTGCCCACTGTCGTGATTGGCCAGATTTCTTTTTTTGGATGTTTACCAATTGGCTCAAAATGCTTCTAAGACCTCTATTTATCACTAACACAAGTCTTTGGGCCAAGATTCCTCTAAAGACCCAAATTCAAATTCTTCCTCGCTATCTTGCAGCTAATGTCAAACTCTAATCCGTGTTCTATCATTTCTGAATTGCCAAAAATAGCAATTTGAGCAATTTTAGAACACATTTGAATAATTAGGGTTAATTTCCCATAGTTAAAGGATTTTCTCCCGACTACTTTGAAAATACCTTTTTTACTTGTTTTTAACCAAAATCAACACAAAAATGGCACATTGGTCAAACTTTGAATTGTAGCTTTCAAGCTATCAATTTTGAAATTTTAATAAAATGGATTTGGATAAGTTTTACAACTATTATATTTTAAAATTCCAAAACATTCCAAATTTTCAATGATTTATTTTCAAGCATGAATTCAAGTCCAAAAATTACTCATTCCAGTATTTTTTATTTTCATTCTTATTTTTGTTTTATAAATGATCTTAGTTATTCTCTTATAGAATATATTGTGGCAATACAACCTTTCTTTTTTAAATACTCTATGTCATTTTAGTTTATTTTTGTATAATATTCTTCATTGCTACTAGTGAATCATCAAAAAATCTCAAATTTATTGGATTGTTAATGTTATATTTGCTTACTCATTTTGATTTTTTGCTATAATGAAGCTTTTATGGAGCTAATAGAAACATTTTACATTGATTGACATCACATAGGCTCATTTAAACAAAATATAAGATTAAACTATGATTACATTTAAAAAATTTAAATGACGTTGAAAAATGATGTTTGAACATAAGTCTCAAAAATGATGTTTAAACATAAGTCTCAGAAATGACAAAATTGTAGTGGTATTATTCCAACAAACACTTGCCTAATTGGTGCATTTGGAAATCTTTTTGTAGTTCCACAATTTTTTGGAAAAATATTTATAAATAAATATCAAAAACATATAATAATTAGTAGAATATTAAAAATAATGTATCACCAAAATTTGAGACCTACAAGAAATTCTGTTAAAATTTATTTCCAAAATAGACTGACAAACAACTTCAAGATTATAAATTTTGATATTTAAATTATTAAAAAATAAAAAAAAATTGAATTGCTCATCCTAAAGAACTTTATTATAATCAATATTCTATTAGATATTTAGATTTATGATGGAAAAGTATTATCACGTGTCTAAACATTTACACGCAATGATCCATTTTTCACACCCATGTGGAAGATTTAAGTGAAATTTGCTATTCAAGTTGCCCTTGCATTGTAGGTTTATGTCTATTGTGGAAATGTATTTTTTGAAGCTCACCTTTGTGATAATACTTTTGGGCGGTCAAAAGTCTTTTAGAATAAGAAAACTCAAAATATCAAAAATTAACAAAATCGATTTTTAATATTAAATGATTCTTAAAACATCTTCAATGTTATTCGTTATAACAAAGAGGTTTGGGGTCATTGCAAGAAACACCATGCGTTTTGTGTATTCTTTTGTAATACGCTCTCTTGTCCTTTGCTATAAATTTTTAATAATGAATCCAATGCAAAAAAACAAAAAAATTATTTCTAGATCGTGTGATTGTAATTCAGCAATGTTTATCCTGACGTGACGTGGGCTTTTCACGTCGTGATGTCATGATCCACGTCGATCGTGACACGTCATGATCCACGTCATGATCCACAAGAATCATGACATCCCTAACCCTAAATCCTAAATTCCGAATTTGTTTTTACTTCTTTCTAAAATATTTTTTGACAATCATGATGGAAATACAAATGTATCACTATTCCTGAACATGATTTTTTAATTTATGTTGTTTATCCTAGTGAATTTCATCATATTCCATAAACAAATAGAATATTCTATCATGATGGACTTTGGAGGTTACGTCACGTCACCGTCATGACATCTTGACGTCATGAATTGATGTGACACGGACAACCCTGGATTGTATTTGTATCCCTTTTTTTTTCAAAATTAAAAAATATCCATTTTATATTTAAAAGTCAATTTTGTTAATATGTCACATTCTCAAAATTAGGGTTTTGAATACAAGAAAGTTGTTGAAACTAAAGATTTTTGGCTAAAATTTTTGCGGTATATTCCTATAGTAGACTTGTATGTTCCTACTAAAGGGCATCTAGAAATACACTATTCTATGTCCTTTACATTTGTATAAAATTATAAATAGGCCTTCCTTGCACATGCACTTGTGAACAATAAAAATGGTTATGACTTTGGTTTTTTGGTCAAATCTCATCACCATCAAGTCCTCACAAATGATTAATTTTCAGTTTTGGCCATTTGTGAGGACTAGATGGTGATGAGATTTGACCAAAAAACCAAAGTCATAACCATTTTTATTGTTCACAAGTGCATGTACAAGGAAGGCCTATTTGCACAAACGTGGAGGACATAGAATAGTGTATTTCTAGATGTCCTTTAGTAGGGAAATGTATGCCTACTGTAGGAATATACCGCAAAAATTTCAGCCAAAAATCTTTAGTTTCAACAACTTATTTGTATTCAAAATCCTAATTTTGAAAATATGACATATTAACAAAATTGACTTTTAAATATAAAATGATTTTTTTTTTTAATTTTGAAAAATAAAGAAATAAAATCACAACATCTAAAAATAAATTATTTGTTTTTTGCATTGGATTCATTATTCAAAAGTTATAGCAGAGGACAAGAGAGCCACTCTCATTGTGACGGAGAAAAAGGCCGGTGTTTCTTCCAATGACCCTTCTATCCATCTTTGTTTTAAATTTCAAATCCATTGGCCCCATGCCCCCATACTTCAAAAATTATGGTAGAAGACATGACTGTTGCACAACTTTCGATGTCCAAATAAGACTAGTGTTTTTAGGATTCATCTAACGTATCTATTCCTTCAAATTTTAAGTTGGTTCAATACAAATCTTGAATCTAGGGGATGATGATTGTTTTGAAAAATGCATTAATTTCATCCACTTTACATTCATTGAGGAAAATTTAAAAAATATTGTGGAATATTTTAATAAAAGGAAGAAAGAATTCTCTACATAAATTGAAAAATAGATATTTTTTCAAACCAACTATGCCATATCCTTCATTATACAAAAATCTATAAATGAAAATCTATAGTATTATATTCATCAACATTGTTGGGGGTCATTCATTAACCCCTAAAGGACCAAGGCCAATTTTTTGAACCCCCCTTTTAAACTGCCATTTCTGTTGCGTTCATCCAAGAAACCAATAAAAACCTTTTTTTAACAATCCAATGGTAGGATATGGTATTTTATCTTTCTAAGATCATGTAGTAAAATTTTTATGAAGTTTGACCGTATTAATTGAAAGATATTGGCATTCCAAGTTGAAAAGTCAAGTTTTCTTGAGCACGGGCCTACAATTTTAGATGCCTTTCACTGCCATTAGTGGAATTTTTTTGCACTATGGACATTGGATTTAAAAAATTTTGTGTTGAAGAATTGAGTTGAAAGTCTAAGAAAAAAAATTTGAAGAATAAAATCTTGGTTTTCATTCTTTAAAAAATTGTCAAGTAGAAGTAGGTTCAAGATTGGAAAAAAAAAACTAAATTGTTAATATCTCTAAGATGGCATTGACACTAGATAGTCCCAACGGTGAGATTATTCTAGCAAGAAAACTTAATTTTGTCAAACATTTTTTTTTTAAAATTGTGAAAACTGCATTTAGACATGAATCCTACAAGATATTTTTTCAAGAAGATGCTCAAACTGCCCAAAAAATAAGAATGTTCATAACTTTCACATTACTAATCCARATAGAATGAATCAAAGCTTCACATGTAGAACAAAATAAGCTTTATAAAGAAAAAAAATTAAAATTTTTTTTTTTCAAGATTTTGTGGATTTTTTTATCCTGCCTGGCAACATAAAAATTATGCTTAAGATGGCATAACTTTTGCTCCCGGGCACCAATTGAAAAAAAAAATTATATTCCCATGAAGATAATAAGTTTTCCTATCTAATGAGAAAATTTCAAAAAAATTTATCAAAAATTGAGATCGCAAGTACCTGCCCAAACTCCTCAAAGTCCCCCAAAGGGACTCTTGGTTCTTTAGGGGTTAAGTGAACGATTTTTCTCTACGACGTCCTTTGAGGGTTTGGAAATATTGACATGACAATGACTAAGGATAGACACTTCACCAAATAGACTTTGAAGATTAGTCAAATCATGTATATGTTATATTAATATATTTCATTTTTTTAACTTCAAATTCTAAGTATTCTTTTGGAGGATATTTGAAAGATCCAATAGGATTCTATAATCTCAAGTTTTAGCATGACTATTGGGCATTTATTTAAAGATAGGAAACATATCGACATTGAAAGAAATTTGGGCTTTTCTAAAAGTTTAAAACACGTCATTCAATTGGGCAGACTGCAGATACATAATAATAATAAAATTGTAATATGTTAAGGCACCTCAAATAATCATATGGTCCACAATTTTAAATAATTTTAATTTTAATTTTTGATTTTTTTAATTTTCACTTTTTGTTGTATTTGTAGATTTAACTAGTAGAGAAATGTGAGCCCTGCAAATAGCACCCGGGTCTCAAAATTTTTTATTTTCGCTTTTTGCTTGGGTCGAAAAAAAGTTCCGTGACAATCCTAACATAGAGTGGTGGGCCGGCTTTGGGTTGCATGACCCTGATCCTTTTCGGCCATCCCACGAGTTCCTCACCTTCCAGCCATCATATTCCTGATATTATCGTGTTTTCTTTTCCGAAGTATTCCGTACACACTAATATCTAATGCGCACAATTTGTTTCCAGTGATAAAAATTTTCAAAAGTATGGTTTCTGTTTGGTCCAAACTTCTACAATATCAAAAATAGGCATGGACACTCGGGAGAGATATTTTGTGTACTTCTCCTATATATTCCAATAATCATTTTGATTTGTTTAGCATTTCATCATTTGCAAAGCAGTTTGAAAGTTATTCATTTTTATTCAATTCTCGCATTTCCACGAACATCTTTATAATCGACTAGATCATCAAAATGCTCATTCTGAATATACAAAGCGTACAAAATATGTGAGAAGCTACAACAATTCGCTTCAAACATTCTTTTTTCTTTTTCCGAACAAATGGGCAAGCAATTGCATTAAGAAAGAAACAGAACACAAGACAGCCACTTCAAGCATTTCAACAGAGCAAACAGACCTGAAATTTGCACAATGAGTAGGTCGAAAAATGACGAATTTATTTGATCTAACAAAATGAATACAAAAATTCTGACTACTTGCAGAATCGACCAATGTACACTCTCTGATGAACAAAACACGCAACTAAAAACGTGATAATCTACCAACCAACAACCAGCAATTTGTTTGGCAAATTGCTGAAACTAATAACATAAAATTTTTAACGAAGTTACTCTTCTACTCTCATATTACATAAAACGGAATTTCACAGATTCCGTACTCAGCAAAATTTCAACAACGCTGACAATAAAATTGGAACTGTTCGATGAACAAGTCATTTAGTAGTGGTCTGCTGGATGATTCTTCCCAATAGCCCCGACCTCTTCTGCCTTGACGTCGTCGGGGCGGAGGTAGTAGTTGGCCCTGCAAAACCTGTACCGGTAATACCAATTCCATCGCCGGACTCACGGTGATGGTGGCCAGGAAGACCGGTTTCGGTGACGCCGGTAGTACCCGTCGTTGAACCGGTCGTTGTACCGGTCGTTGTACCGGTCGTTGAACCGGTCATTGTACCGGTCATTGTACCGGTCTTTATACCGGTCGTTGAACCGGTCATTGTACCGGTCTTTATACCGGTCGTTGTACCGGTCGTGGTGTCAAGAGGAGTGTTGTGGTGGTGATGACCGTGAGTGCCGGTGGTGTGGAAAGCACCGTGCTCAGCATCAGACGATGAAGAAGATGAAGCGCTCGTCGTCCTGTTCAGGAGACCTCCGGTTTTGTGACCGCCCTTGTGACCCAGTAAGTTGAAGTGAGTCGGGTTGACAAACTCGCCTGCAGGTGCCTCGCAGTAGCTGCACACATTCCAACAAAGGTTAGCATTCAGATCCACAAAGAAGTTTTGATATACCAACCTGGAAGAGTAAACTTTTCATAACATGGAAATATTCAAAAAAGAGGTATTTTCTAATTCTCATTCCATCCTCTTTTATAGTCGTAACTCAGAATGAAAGCAAAGATACATSTGAAAAACTTACTTTCCGGTGGGCACCTCAACCATGCGAGTGACTGGAACCTCCCTCACAACAGGCACTCTAATCCTCTCCTCAATATCCTCAACGATGACTCGGGGCACCCTCTCCATTCGAGGAGTGTCGACATACTCAATGACCGGTACCATATCGGTAACCTCACGCTCCTCCGGCACAACTCTGCGACCAGATAATCCCAAATGTTAAATATCGAGTTCTTGTGTTATAAAAATGGACTAGGATGTCAAAATAGCAGAAAGAGAAAACTTCAACAATTAAGACGAGGGCTTTGCAACGACTTTTAGACCCTAATTATAGAAGCCTTCACTCAATTAATGAGCAGAACAGATGGAATTCGTGTTATTCAAGAATTGAGAAATACTACGATCACTGACGTGCTCTTAATGTGCTAAGTGGCAATAAGTAAAGTCCTCGTGAGAAGTATTTTCTATACTCTCGAAGATTCATTTCAAATGGAATTTTTAGTTACTCCTCATTAAACGACGGGCCAAGTTTTTGTTTACTTCCACTGTTTCCCGAAATTTGAGGAGCATATTTCATTGCACTGTCTTGCTAGAAAGAACTGTAGTGAGTAAGGCCGACGTGGATTACYTGTGCACAATCTCAATCCTCGTCTTGRSCACCTCCCTGATGATGGGCACACGGTCCACATGCTGCACTTCATCCAGAACAACTCTCGTCTTCGGCACAATGATAGTTCGCTCTTCATTCACAATTTCCTTCACGTAATCAGTCTTCTCAACTGTTCGCATCTCAGGGTAGCGCTGGATGACCTGCACTCTGGTCTCGTACTCCTTCGCCTGCAATGCAAACGATCACGCATTCAGCAGCAGACCAGAATATACCTCAAATACTCAATTTACCAAGAAATCCATCTTGAAAATCACAACTTTCGCAGGGCAAATAAAGTAAACCCTGAAGAAACTTGAAAACTACTGATGTGATCGAAAGTCCCGAGATAAAATCCATCACACTCATTCCAATCATCCCCGAACATCGTACACAACTAAACTTTTAAGCTTATTCCAAAGAATTGTCCCTTGGGGCCGAGTTCTGGTTAACCCTGTGCTCACACATGACAGCATAACTGAACTTCATGTCACTAGTGTTCTACGCCCAACAATAGAATCCAACAAAGTCGGGACATGCTAGTCAGAGGTCAAAATGTATGGCATTGTGCCAGGCAAGGAAAACCTCAAGGACAGGGTTGAAGTTCCATTCACTTGTGCATACCAGGTTCCGCATGTTGGGATTGGGGCAGTAAGCCTCGCCCTCATTGCTCACAATAGTTCGCACGCCCTCGGCGCCGTGGTGATTCAAATGRTGTCCCCGGCGGTGGTGGTGACGACGGATGCCTTCGTCGTCGGAGCTGCTGTAAGAGCTGCTGCGACTCCGGCTCCGGCTCTGGCCCGGCAACCGCGTGCGTCGACGCCCGGTGCGTCCCCGGGCGGCCATCTCCGCAGCCTCCACACCTTGCCCTACCACGCCTTTGCCCTCCATGCGCGCTTCTTGCGCGCCCATCGCAGCTCGCTCTCCCGCAGTGGCCATCTCGATCTTTTGCTAGCTACTAGAGGTTATAAAGCTCAACCTGAAATGCCAATTCAAAACCATCGCTTAGTAAATTTGCAACCGCATGCATGCGCTCATCGCTCAATCACTAGCATATCGAGACCGGCACTGGTTGCGAGGAGCATCGATACCGGCCACCCAAACTGAAAACGAGGTCATTTCGATCAAGTAAGAGTCTCGCGAGTCCAAATTCACATGACGCCACTGAGCAGCTGTTGCTGGTACAGCCCATTTTGACAACAAGCACTGCATCTAGAGCCCATTGCAACACCGCAAAGAAATCTCTAACTTACAGCCCATWGCGGCAAACAAAACTCTAAATCCCATTGCTCCAAAGAAGAACTCTAGAGCCCACCGCAACAGGTAGCAGACTGAGCGAGAACTTACACTTGCTGCAGCAATGAATCCTTACCTGGGAACTGAAGAGACCGACGAAAGAGGAATGGACAGTTTGAATCCCAGTCGGAAGGAAGAGGAAGCGAGAAGAAGTGGACGAGGAGTGAAAACTTTACAACCAACTACAGGAATAAAAATGAACTTGTGAGATGTTCGAGTGATCGTTCCTGGGAGTATTTCTAGTCCGGAGTGCTCCGACGTCCTCATGCGCATTGGTTTGTTGTGTTACACCAGGGATCCAGCACGTGTTGGGAGCGGAGTTGGGAAGACCGAAGGGAGGGTCGAGTCTATTGTACCCCAACGAGATAAATGCAGAGGTGGTTTTCCCCCTATTTTAACCCTAGGGAAAACACTGGAACTCTTTATTTTGCATGCATAAAGTTTTTTGCAATTTTTGACTTCRTATTTGCAATCAGAGGACCCAAATTAGCTAGGGGAGGTGTTAATCATAGAATTTTTACGGCACAAAATAGGGGACGTTTTTTTTTTACATTCACCCATTGTTACACCTCCGCATTTATCTCGTTGGGGTACTATAGACTCGACCACCGCTGGGCGCTGGTCCTGAACCCTCGCTGCCTAATGGGTATAACTGCCGGCTACCACTGGCTTGGACCCTGGCTGCCCTGCTGGGCGTGAGTTGACCACCAGGGGTCTTTTCACCCTGGCAGGTTCTGGATTTCCTTAATTTCTACCTTTCGTGGCTATTGCTCACGAATTTGAACTTCAAATCAAATATTTGGGTCTCCTTTGGGGACTCTTTAACACAAAATCAAATTGAAAAAATACTGTAAGTACGAGCACAGCTTCGCCGTACTAGAGGGCTTAACCTCAAATTCTTATTTCTTAACAATTTTGCCAAAGTTTGTCTAACAGCGTTACAGTGGACTTGAAGGTCTTGATTCTCACTCAAGATCCTTTGAAAGACATAATTCATGCAAATTTTGACAATTATTCCACGTAAAAACTTAAGGAGATTTCTCAATGATAATTTGGAATTCCTACACGGAAAGCTCTTTTTGGAATGGTTAGTATTCAAAATCTCACACCATGAATTTCAAAACAATTTTCAAGGGAATCTAGCTAACGGCATTGTCATAATTTGGCTAGATTGTCCTTGGGGTGAGTACAATAATCAATAATCAAGGTAAACAAAATGTTTGAGGGACTTAAACACTCAATAATACTAGGCAATACCCAAAGAACAAGAATTCCTTGTACTCAAGTCTTTAAGGGGATTTTCCTCAACCAAAGGTCATGAAATCCCACTCCAATGACTCACAAAAAGATGGTTAGTACTTAAGAAATGCCACAATAATTTTAGTTTAAAGCCCACTTCAAATACATGCAACTAATACAAAATTACAAATGGACCCCCACGTCCTTCGTAATAAGCACAATATTACAATAGAATGGTGGAAAATCMAATAAGTTATCAAATATGCATGGAAAGAAAGAGTTTTGGTTCAATACCAAACTCTTGCCAAGGTGACCACATGCGATTTGAGCATGAAAAGAAAAAAAGAGTGTTTGGTTTGAAAGAGAAGTTTTTGGAGAGCAATGGAGAGTTTCAGAGGTTTTTGTGTATATGATATAAGTAAGTAAGTGTTTAAGTGTTTTGTGAGGGGAAAGGGAGGCCTTTTATACTCGCCCAAGGCCTCCTCCTCCCTCAATTTACCTAAAACTATCTAAATGAAAAAATCAAGTTTAACCGTTAAAAATCTACCTAGTTGTTCTCTTGTTTCTAACTTTTGGGAAAAAACTCAAATTGGCAAATGGCATGGGCCGTTGGGTTCAAAAGACCACAATTAGCCATAGCAACCCCCTATTCCCCTAACCCCAACTCGAGAGCCAAATCATGCACAAAAGGCAACGATTACAAATCCGGCTAAACTGTAGAAAATCTAACTTTTGGACACTAATTTTTTTTAAAGTTTGGACCATCTTGGGTTGTTGGGAAGGTTCAAAATAGTAAGAAAAGACCCCATGTTCACTTAATTTGGACACCGTATGCACTTTATATGTCGGTCAATTCTCTCTTATTTTGTAAATCTTGTTTAAAATAGTTGTCGTTGCTAGCTTGGGTATTTCTTGGTGTTTGAATGCCTTGAAACTTGGATGGATGCTTATTTATGCTAACACTAACTATACTAATTTTAGTGGGATTTTGCCAACATTTGAGTAATTTCTACAAAAGTCCAGATGTCGTTAAACATGGTTGACTTCCTATATTGCAAGGCGCCGGGAAGCCGTACATCATGAGTCCCAAACTACGGCACTTTGCCCACCACTATGTGCTCACAAGTCACAAATGTATCAATTATGCAGAACTTGTACACATAATTTACCTCACCTCCACGTCTGCATTGCACACAGTCTTGTGCTAAAAAAACTGTTCCCCTTAGCGTCTTTAATTTATTTCATCCCACTTATTTTTGAATGAAGTGGCCCCTTAGCGCGCCCCTGTCTGCAGGAAGAAGTGACACTGTCACCTTGCTATCGTTTGTGCGGATGCCTATTTGAAGGTCACTTCAAATTCACTAGCATCGAGTCTTGTGCCAGTCACCTAAGTCACCTCTGATCTAGGTCGCAAAATTCTGTCTGCATGAGGTCGCTACTGTAAATGCCTTTGTAGTCCATTGTAGCACTCCTATTACTAAGAGTTTCAGGGTGGCATTTGAATCTGAGTTTCAGTTCGTGTGCATGGAGTGGACAAATGAAGAAGCCTCCAATGGCGACCCTAAACCGCTATCTGAATGGATAGAAAATACTGTCCGAGAATCAGAGTTGGATGTTAGAAATCCAGAGGACATGGACCGGTTGTTGCTTAGTCGGAAGCCTTTGCAACAACCAACCAGGTATGCTCGGATTACGGCATATGGCAACCACTTTCGAGTGGAAGACAAAACGATCGCTCGCTTGGTAAGCTACAATAGCGGAGTGGCCTCCTTTTTTGAATTGCCATCAGAAACACTAGTTGACTCAACAGTGCATTAGGTTGGAGTATTGAAAGACATCCTGCATCTGGATTACGGATTACTACATACACAAATCATTTTGTTGCGCTGTGAGTGGGTGAAACCTCAAGATAGTCATGGGAATCCAACTTACGTTAGGGACGACACGGGCTTCCTTATGGTAAACTTCCGTCATAAGCTACCTCACATGGTGGAGCCATTTATTTTCCCAAGCCAAGCCACACAAGTGTTCTTCTTGGATGTTGTAGAGAAGCCCGGCTGGAAAGTGGTATTATGGAAAGAGGCCAGAGCAAAGCGTGAAGTTTTGGACTCAATGGATTCCTTCATCAGCACAACGACGGAGTCTGCAGGACTCAGAGCTCCAGAAAGGTGGCCCCTTCTTGTACAAGCAACAAATTTAGTAGGGGCAATTGAATTGTCAGTAGAAGAAAACTTATTGGCACATGAAGACTACTAGGTTCATGAAAGGCAGCAGTGCAACAGTCGGAAGGGCGGCCCAAAGAATTTTTCCAAAGCATTGATTTGTGGACCTTGGAACCTTAGAATTGCCTTCATTGTCTTTAGATTCCACGGTCAATGACAATGCAGTGGTTTAAACAGCAATATTGTAGTCGTTTTGCAAAAGCTAAAGTAATTTTGAAGTTGCTCTGAAGTTGAACTCAGTCATTGTATACTATCAACGGATCAGCTGATAGACGTCTAGCCCCAGCCAAGGGGAACCTGCCGTTTGCATAATATTCTAGGGTGCATGAAACAGCACCCTAAACCACGAACATAGCACCCAATGTGTGAGCTGTTCAGAATCTCGTGGTGAAAGAAGACAAAAGCACATACAATTTCAATATAGGAAAATTAGCTGCCCGTTGCCCCAAAAGAGGGAGGAATACAAAACATTAAAGAAAAGAGCGGAAGCCAAAAAAAAACTAAAACCAGAAATGAAAAAGGATATAGGAAAATTAGTGGCCCGTTGCCAAAAAAGAGAGAGGAATAAAAAAAAGACAAGAGCAGAAGCCAAAAAAAATTTGAAACCAAAAAGGGAAAAGGATATAGAAAAATGAGCGGCCCGTTGCCCCAAAAGACAGAGGAATACAAAAAGGCAAGAGCGGAAGCCAAAAAAAATTGAAACCAAAAATGGAAAAGGATATAGGAAAATTAGCTACTCTTGCCAAAAAAGAGAGAGGAATACAAAAAAAAAAAGCGGAAGCCAAAAAAAAATGAAATCAAAAATGGAAAAGGATATAGGAAAATGAGCTGCCCGTTGCCAAAAAAAAAAGAGGACATACAGGAAAGAAAAGAGCGGAAGCCCAAAAAAATTGAAACCAAAAATGGAGAAGGATATAGAAAAATTAGCTGCCCATTGCCAAAAAAAAAGAGGACATACAAAAAAGAAAAGAGCGGAAGCCAGACAAAATTGTAAACCAAAAATGGAAATGGATATCGCAAAATTAGCTGCCCGTCGCCAAAAAAGAGAACTGAATACAAAAAAGACAAGAGCGAAAGCCCAAAAAGAATTGTACCCAAAAATGGAAATGGACATATAGAAAAAATAACTGCCCATTGCCAAAAAAGAGAGAGGAATACAGAAAAAATAGGAGCGGAAGCCAAAAAAATTTGAAACCAAAAATGGCAAAGGATATAGAAAAATTAGTTGCCCATTGTCAAAAAAGAGAAAGGAATACAAAAAATACAAGAGCAGAAGCCCCTGGAACCCTGAAACATAAATAGTAAGAAACATAACCGATAGCCAAAATAAGTTGAAGAATTTAATTGTAAGGAAATCCACCCCGTTGGATGCATCCTCTAATGAAGGTCTGCCTTCTCACACTTCCACCTTAAACACTTGCAACCGCAGTGTACAAAGTAAAAGAAGACTACGCAACCACGTCAGCCATCTTTCAGCATGTACTGAAAAGAAGGAATGTGCACTTACCGTTTCAGACGTTCTTCAGTGACTTCTAACTTGCGTGAAGTCATGATGCAGTAACTGCAGGCGTTTAGCAGTGGACTCTGAAGACTCCGTTTAATTCCTAAACCCGTTGTCACCCCACCCCCAACGCTATTGACGAACCCCCGTGGATGAATACTACCCATTGTTCCAGTGTCATCCTAAATTCATTCCGGCGACTGCAGAATGACTGCAACACTTGGACGCTGGCCCGGCAGAAGCATTTAGGGAATTGCAATCATTGTTCAGTCATTCTGGACCAGAAGTCATTCTTCTACAGTCACGTTTGACCCCATTTTCTTGTAGTGCATGGAGTTATCTTGTGTGCTTTGAAAAATCATGAAACTTTTTAGGAGACTCTAGAAAGCTTAAATAGCCTAAGTGCAAAGTCCCATGTCAAACTCATATTTTCTAAATATGGTAAAAATACCATTTGTCAAATTAATTCCTCCGGGGAAGAATCACTTTCGTACGAGGGAATTTCTGCAAGGCGACTTCTTCGTTGCTCTCTTGGCATGTTTTGTGACCTAAACAATTAAACATCTTCCATTAGTTCTTGGTGGCAATGTTGCTTTGTCTCGCTAAATTTCCCATTGAACTCTAACCATTTGTCCACTATCGTGATCGGCCAGAATCATCTTCTTAGAAGTTTATCAATTAGCTTAAATGCTTTTAGGACCTCTATTTATCACCAGTACAAGTCTGTGGGTCAAGATTCCACCAAAGACCCAAATTCAAACTCTTCCTTGCTATCTTGCAACTGGACATAAAGCTAATTTCAAACTCTAATCCATGTTCTGTCATTTCTAAATCACCCAAAATAGCAATCTGAGCAACTTTAGAATGCTTTTGGATAATTAGGGTTGATTTTCTACAGTTAAGGGTTTTCCCCCCCTCGACTGCTTTGGAAATACCTTTTTATTGGTTTTTAACCAAAATCAACGCAAAAATGATCAAAAAAAAACAAAAAAATCATGAATTTTCTAAAATTTTATTTTTTTAACCTTCAAATTCTAAGTATTCTTTTGGAGGATATTTGAAAGATCCAATAGGATTCTATAATCTCAAGTTTTAGCATGACTATTGGGCATTTATTTAAAGTAGCAATGAAGAATATTGTACAAAAATAAATTAAAATAACATAGAGTATTTAAAAAAGAAAGGTTGTGTTGACACAAAATATTCTATAAAAAAAGAACTATGATCATTAGATCATTTTTAAAACAAAAATAGGAAAAAAAATACAAAATATTGGAATGTGTAATTTTTGGACTTGAATGCATGGATCTTGCAAATAAATCATTGAAAATTTGGAATGTTTCGGAATTTTAAGATATAACAGTTGMAAAACTTGTCTAGATCCATTTTATTAAAATTTCAAGATTTATAGCTTGAAAGTTGTAATTCAAAGTTTGACCAATGTGCATCTAGTTTTTGTTGCTCAGACCTTTGAGCAAGGATGTCTTTTGCGTGCATAGTGAGGCATGCACCCAAAAGACAGCATTTTTTTTATTATTAACTTCAACCCCTCAACAAAAATTTTAAATTTTTAAATTTTTAAAATAAAAAATTAAATTTTTAAAATTTGCGTCCCCCCCTTTCACGGTTTCACCTCTTATAATCATCAAAAGTTTTAGGGATAGACAATCAATATGGGATTTTACTCGTATTTTGTACCCGTATTTTGTATACATATTTTGTACATATTCAAGGGGATATTTTTAATTTTGATCAGTAAATGCCTAGGGGTATGGAAGATGGGGAGCCATCTTTTCAGTGCATAGGCATAGTAATTGGATTTGAGTTTTACAAAAGGCTATGTAAGTTAGTTGCTTTTTACATGTCTTGAATGAACAGAAGGATGAGTGTTGTTTCTATGGTAGTACTTCCACACTCTCATAGTGTGTGCATATTGAGGCTCAGGTGCATTTCAGTTAATGCACCCCCCTCCATTCACTTGAATGACTCCATTTTATTTTTTCAGAATTGTAAATGAATTTTTTTTTATCCACCCACTATCCCCTCCTCCTATTTGTAATTAGGAGGGAGATGGGTAGTTACAAACAATGATGGGATATGTGAATATACTTGTTTTGTATGTACTCTTGTTCGTATCCGTATCTATATCTTAGACACGTATTTGTATCCAAATCTATATTTTTTTTTACCAAGATCAATGGCAATCAAAAGAGGGGGTACAAAAATATCTGAGGCTCACATTTTTTTAAGCAGGGATCAATTAAATTATCAAGAATGACAAATTCGCATCTTTTCAATGGATAGAAGGATGAATGTTGTTTCTATGGTAGTACTTCCGCACTCTATGCAATCATTGACTAAAGTAGGAGGTCCATAAAGCGCCCATCTAAGGGCTGAAGTTGAATTTTGGCTTGGTGAAAGTGCTTGAAATAATTTTCAATAAATATTCCTTGAAAGACAAGTGGAATTGGGATCTAACCCAAGTCATTTCATATTTTGTGGAGCTTTGTGCAATTAGTTATGATTTCTTGAGGTTGCACAAAAGTGCATTTCAATGGGCTCTAAAACTGACCACCTYCTCAAATGTAGACTGCTTGTACATTGGAGAGTGCAAAATATACATGCAGAGCTTAATTGGTTTTAGAACCTACCGTCCATTTTACAAGCTCCTACCTTAGTTGTMTAGTGCTACCAATTAAAATGTTTGAAATCCTAAATTATGGTGAATTTCATTAAAATAGTGCGATGAAATTCAAATGGTGGAGATTTCACAACATTGGCACTTTTTAAGGTTTAGACCACGAGGTTGCCTAGATTTAATATAAAGTATTGATTTGGAGAAGCATGGGTGGGCTTACCCATCCCTATATTTTTTGATGAAGAACTAGGATAGGAATGGGGAAGAGGTTGGTGAGGATGCTCTTAGCTCAGTTTGAGAGGTAAATAGAGCTCGACCCTGTTTAGTTGTATACGCTTGGAGAGGAGTGGAGTCACCTCAGACCCAATGCCCTAGGTTGAAAAAAAGTTCCGTGACAATCCCAACATAAGAGCTACGCACATAAAGACTGGTGAGGCCTGGATCGGTTGTCGTATGTGAGTGCGCGGGCCCCCACCTGGAACTGCTTGCCTCTTGGTAGAAATTGATGGAGGCACTATTTTTAGCCCCGCTACACGAAGAATAATGGACCCCCTCTCAAACAAGCTCTTTGCCGCAGTGTGGAGGTGCAGGAGAGAAGAAGAGACTTGCTACTGCACGAGAAAGAGGAGGTCGTTTTTCCTTGCATGTAAGAACCCTAATAAAAAATCGGTGAGGGATGGAAGTCACAGTTTTTGTGAGCTCTACGCGTGAGGATAGAAAGGGAGTAAACCCACATTCTCGGGCCCTCACATACTACGTCGCACTKGCTGCATAAGCCTCATGTGCGCAGGCCTATAGAGTGGTGGACCATGGGTTGGATAACCCTGACCTTTTTCGGCCATCACACAAGTTCCTCACCTGTCAGCCATCATATTCCTGATATTATCGTGTTTTCTTTTCCGAAGTATTCTGTACACACTATACCATATCTAATGCACGCAATTTCTTTTCAGTGATAAATTTTTTCAAAAGAATGATTTCTGTTTAGTCCAAACTTTTACAACATCAAAAAAAGCCATGCACACTCGAGAGAGATATTTTGTGTACTTTTCCTATATATTCCAATAATCATTTTGATTTATTTAACGTTTAATCATTTGCAAAGGAGCTTGACAGTTATTCATTTTTATTCAATTGTCGTATTTCCASGCACATCTTTCTAATCGACTAGATCATCAAAATGCTCATTTTGGTCCAAGATAACTCTAAATTTCCCCAGCTCATGGCGCAAGTGATAAGAACCACCAAAGACATCCAATACGTTGCCAATTCAATTTGCCGAGCTGACATTTCTAGCGCAAGAGTTATTCTTCTTCCTCTACTTCTTTCCTAACGAAAAATTCCGCGACGACTAATTCCCTCACAACCAATTACCATGGGATGTGTCGTGTCAAACCCTGCTCCAACTCTGGAGTTGTATGTTCAAAGAAAATAAATAAATAAATAAATAAATATATATTTATTTCTGAACATAGAATGCGTACGTAATGTGTGACAACAATTTAATTCAAACATTTTTTTTTTCATTTTTTTTTTCCGAACAAACGTGCAAATACGTTAACAAAAGAAAAACACAAGACAGTCACTTCAAGTATTTCAACAGAGCAAACAGACCTGAAATTTGCACAATGAGTTGGTCGAAAAATGACGAATTTATTTGACCTAACAAAATGAATACAAAAATTCTGACTACTTGCAGAATCGACCAATGTACACTCTAATGAACAAAACACGCAACTAAAAACGTGATAATCTACCAATCAACAACCAGCAATTTGTTTGGCAAATTGCTGAAACTAATAACATAAAATTTTTAACGAAATTACTCTTCTACTCGCATGTTACATAAAACGGAATTTCACAGATTCCGTACTCAGCAAGACTTCAATAATGTTGACAATAAAATTGGAACTGTTCGATGAACAAGTCATTTAGTGGTTGATAATTCTTCCCAGGAGCCCCGACCTCTTCTGCCTTGGCGTCGTCGGGCCGGAAGTAGCAGTTGGCCCTGAAAAACCTGTACCGGTGGTACCAATTCCATCGCCGGACTCACGGTGATGGTGGCCAGGAAGACCGGTTTCGGTAACGCCGGTTGTACCGGTCGTTGTACCGGTCGTTATACCGGTCGTTGTACCGGTCGTGGTGTCAAGAGGAGTGTTGTGGTGGTGATGACCGTGAGTGCCGGTGGTGTGGAAAGCACCGTGCTCAGCATCAGACGATGAAGAAGATGAAGCGCTCGTCGTCCTGTTCAGGAGACCTCCGGTTTTGTGACCGCCCTTGTGACCCAGTAAGTTGAAGTGAGTCGGGTTGACAAACTCGCCTGCAGGTGCCTCGCAGTAGCTGCACACATTCCAACAAAGCTTAGCATTCACATCCACATCTCACCTTTAGGGTAATTTATGTTTCATTTGATTGTGTTTGAATCTGATCGCTCACAGTAAATGTGAGCGGGTAGTACAGTAAGGGGATAGGAGTCTATTCCAGGATGTCTCCCTCAATAAGTTTCATTGAGTATTTTAAACATCTGAGATTTTCAAAAAAAAAACATCCATTGAAATACAAATCGCTCTCTCTTTATTTCCACATGATGAAAATTTTATGTAAAATAACAAATACAATCAAGAATCTCTCTCTATCTATATTTCCACATAGTTAGTGTCACTTATAACATTCTTAACCTTCATTGGGGGTCCCTTTTGCTCCCTCAAAATCTGGACCCCCCAGCAGGAAAGAACTTGAGCGCAGCCAATCACAGCATCCTCCATTCTGACACAACAGTGACGCAAGAGCTGGTAGGCAATAAGATTGGCAATATTTTAAGTGAATTCCTCCACCAAGTATATAGGGGAGGATTATACCTCCACCTGGGGGAGGTACACTAGCTCATTAAGAATGTTATGCTACAAAGAAAAATTCTGTGGCAATCAGCTACACTAATTTCACTAAAATACAAATCAGTGAAAACAAGGTCAATGAAGTATACCCATACTCACTGGCTAGTACTAAAAGTACTGTAGTGCTGTCAATTTGTGTCACTTTTAAAAAATGAATATCCAGTATCCCCGTCCAGTATCTGCAAGTTCTCAATGATCAAAATCTGCTCGTGTTTCACAATCTTTTGATGCTTTTTACCTGTGTGGCACGATTTGGACCCTTCGGTACCGAAATCTACTGGAAAAAAGTGAACGCTTTCATGGACGGTCTCATGRTCGCAACCCCAAGTTGCAAGTTGCAGGAAGAAGCCCAAACTCAATCTCATGCTGACACTTGGCCGTAAGGGATCTGCGACACTGTTGTAGGACCAAGTCTGCAAGCGGCCACCTCAACCCAAGCTCCTGGAATTGAGCCTTGTTTTGGCGCTCCTCCCTGGCCTGCAATGCAAGCTGGAGAGGACCCAATCGTTCCTGATTTAGCGACCCCAAAGGCCCAATTGCTGGATTCGGCGACAGTTGGGACTTGTTGCGCTGCAGGATGGCCCTCGGCTCGGGGGCACTCGCCAGGTCGCGCTTTCGGCTTTCGCGAAAAAGCGGTCAGCTGAGTTCCCAACATGTGTCCCTGGATCGGGGGGTGGGGTGGGGTGGGGAGGGCGGGTTCCATTACTGGCAGTAGAAGTTGTTGCAATTCACGGAGGCCTCGGATACGACGGTCAGCAGTACAGTACTGTTGAGTACACTAGAAAGTGCAGACGGTGCGGGTACGATGACATGCAGGGACATGTTCCAGGCTACCAGGGTTATGCATGCGGGTATGTTCCTGAAGGGTCTCAGGGTCTCACCAATTCTGCAAAATTGGAGACATAATGAGTTAGGGGGAGTCACAAGTTCTTCAACGAGTTTTGGGGGGACACTTGCTAATTTTCATCCGCTCTTTTTGTGAAAGTGATCTCACATATGTCAATCATCATTGGAAGTCAAATTTAGTGTCTTTAATTGCTTCCATATTTTTAAGTAGCCCTAGTTCTATGAAGATAGTGAAAGTGTTTTGTGCCACACTACCCTTCTCGCAATTTTTGAATGGTAGGTTTGGGACATTGGGTATTGGTTTGGACAATTTTTCCAAAGCTAAATATGTGCGTGAATAGTGTTTTTCCCCTCATTCAAGCACTATATTTTGCACCCTGCATATTTCGGTAAGGGTTAAAAGACGGAACTATTACCGCGGGAAAAAGGCAGGATGTGGATTGTGGACCGCTAATTATTAGACGGTGGGAAGTTAAACCATGAAGCACCTAAAAATTGGCTACAACACCTAAAAATTTGATGAGGACTGCTAATTATTAGATGGTGGGAAGTTAAACCTGTGGGCCTCTGTAACTTTAGTATAAGTCCTTTCATCTCAATTTTGAGCTTCAAATTCGGATTTTTGGGTAGAAAATAGTACTGAAAACCTTCAAAATGGACAAGGTAGACACCTAATCGGGGGCCGGTCAAAAATAGTAAAATAATTTTGAAAATTTTGAAAAAATTACTCAATGTCTAAAACTATCTCATGTACCTTCATTCCAAATTTCACTCCAAAATATCAAACTATGCAAAAGTTATGAACAAAACACCACCTGTCCAAGGGCAAGGGGACAAAAAATAGGACAAGTGTTTCTTGCAATCACCCCTTTCCAATAATCAATTATCTTGTATTGATTTGAAAATTTAAGCACCAAAACTAAAAAATAGAGTGCAAATTTTCCAACAAGTTTTATTGATTTTGGACATCAGATGCAAAAGTTAAAACACTTTGAATTGAGCTTCTAGACTATGTGCCAATACTTTTGGTTTCCTTGGTCAGTGAGGGATTAACCCTAGAAACGATGCCAAGGCCATTTTCTAGTCAATGAATGAGAGAGCATCTTCCTATATGGGACATAAGTGCAACTATTCATCCTCAGAATTTTGTGTGAAAAAGGAAGACCTTCTAGAGTACTTTCAGTTTGAGTTCACCAAATTACACTTTGATGGCTGCAACTTCAAGGGCTTGTATCTCCTTCAATCCTTCATCCAATGTTAGTTTTCAGTAAAATTTGTTGGGTTGTGTTTCCTTGAATATTAGATATTGTAGTCAAATTTTCATGCAAATACAAGGTTTTTTTATTATTTGGGAGAGATTTAAAGTTCAAAATCTAGACACTTTTGGGATGATGATGAACTTTGGCGGCCTATTTCTTCTTCATAGTTTTTCTTTTCTAATATAAGAATTTGAGAAAGTTGCACAAACTTGTATAGTTTGTGTGGTTAAAATTCCATATTAATCCAAGAAGTTATGAGTGAGTATGAAACACTTAGTAGGAGGTTTAGCCTAAAATCTATTTTTTGCAACCTTTCTTGCTTTTTTTTGACATTTCAAAGTCATTTTGCAAACACAATGAGACAATTGAATGATGTATTCTTTTACTAATGTGTCTGTGCTGATTTTGATGCAATGTATAATTAAAAAATTTTAAATTTGAGTTGGTTTAGAAATCAAATTTCACCTCCATATGTGTTTTTAGGAAAATTTCAGCATCCTTTGTCTACACTAAAACATTATAATCTTGCAATTTATGTAGCCAAATGATTCCAAATTTGATTAGCCAACATCATCAACAACAATTACACTATAAAATTTCTATCCCTCAGTGACATTTAGACTTAGAATACTTCAAAAGCAATGATCTTTTTGATCCAAAAAGGCATTGGGCCTTGAGGGGTTCAGGTAGACATACCTAAAAAAACATGAGTTATTTAGTGACATCTAAAAGATTACCTAAATCTAGCTAAACGTAAAGCAAACATGTGGAGTTGCAAAAAGTTGTTGCGGTCATGTAGGCAAGTTTTGCATTGGCCAATCTCCTGCACAAAAGCTCAAAAAAATTTGAAACCAATTTTCTTGGTTTCCTAAACCATTTCCTAACAAGCACACATTATTTAATTTTGTGGCTACCCTTAACAGATGTTGATCTCAAACAAGTTTTATTTTCAAGTACATCTATCTTACTCATTCCAAGAGCCAAGTACAAATGTGTAAGCAACACGTGTCCCAAGCACATAGAATGTGTTTTACAAATCCATGTAAATATTTGCAAATTCTTATAGATTCTTGCAGTTACTATATAGACTAAAGATTTAACCCCTAAAGCACTGAACAACCTTTTTTGAGAACACAACTTTTTTGGTGAAGCCAGAACTGAGTGAATAATGAGTATTTGTTAATGAAATTTTTTGAGCATGAGTGCCCGAGAAGTAGTTTTTGAGGGCAAAAAAATTCAAATGTTTTGGATAATTGGATTCATATAGAAAAAGTTATTACATCAGAAGTAGTTTAGCTTGCTCAAAGGGCAGCACGGGCATCTCCATTTATACTATGGCTAAAATTTTGTGTTCTTGTCCCAAGGGCAAAGGGTAGAGATCAAGGCAGGGGTTTGAAATCACTACATAAAAGATCCCCATTTTGCTTCTTCTGCCACCCTGAATTTGGCGTCATTTATTATTGTAGAAGTTACGTTAGAGTTCAAGGGTAGGCTTTAGAGTCACAATGCACTGAAAAGAGGTTGTCCTGCCTGTATGATTAATTTTCCTCCCCCCTCATCAGAAAAATTGACAGCCATTGGATTTGAATTAAAAAAAATCCCACCCTCCCCTCAAAGAAAAATCAACAACCATCGGATATCAAATACGTATACCAGATACAGATGTTGAATACGACTACAGAATATGGATACAAAATACAGATATTGATATTCCATACAGATACTACATACGGATATAAATACGGATACGATATACAGATTATTGTTTATCCCATATTCTTTGTCTCCAAACCCACCCTCTGAGAAATACAAGATGGGGTTGGGGGAGGAAGGTATCACAAGTTATAAAAATGAAAAAATGAAAAATTTAAAATATTTACATCAAATCAGGAGGGGAGGGGGGTTTAAAATTTAAAATTAAATTTAGAGGGGGGAGGCGCAAAATTTTAAATTAGAATTAGTTCCTGCCTCTTTTAGGTGCATTGTTTGTCACAATGCACCTAAAAGAGGCAGGAAGTGCCCGCACACAATTTCTGAGTTACAAAGCTTGGATGCTTGCTCCATGTCTGGGATGACCTACTCTCAAGCACAATAAACTCCCCAATAAAATCCAAGTGATGCTAAAATAATTCAACAAGTATGTGGAGGTCATTTTTGGCATTGATCTTCAGGAATGTAGGTATGTTGTTCCAATAAGGTAGGTCTTGTGATAGGACTTGCAAATCCTCTTCTGCGGGTTTTCTTGGAGGTGGACTTGGCATCTCTAGAATTTGTCAGAGTCGATCGGGCAACTTGAGGGGGAGAACTCAACATTACAAGGCTGCCCCAAACATTGAAGCACACAGAGTAGGCTATGGCTCAAATTTTGCTCCTACATTTTCAAATTTTTCAAATTTTGTAGCATGGATGATTGATTATGTTGAAGTAGTTATATATCACAGTGTCCACTATTCAAATTTTTGATCAGAAGTCATTTGAATGATAATTTTTCATGTGGGAAAATAGCTAGTGTACACTACTTTCGCCAAACCTATGCCTAAAATAAGATGTTTTTCATTGTGTTTCACTTGCTCAATGGCTTCAAATTTTTTTGAGCATGTCACTAACTCATAGAAGAACAGTAATCCAAGCAGTAACCATGAAAATAAAATTCTTTACATGTAAAATTTGGCATTGGTAGTGCAGCTGCTCGGGATTTTTACAGTGAAAAAACAAAATAATGAACTTTGAACACTTAGATCTCACTCACTTCATGGAATTTACTTATGAAATTTGGTAGGAAGAGGAATACTAAAGTTGAGTTCAAGGTCTTACGGTTGAAGTGCCAAAGAAATTTGACTTTGGTTGCCTACTCTTCACATTCCACAAACATCCGTTTTTTCTCTACTTTAGGAATTAAAGAAAAGGTACTTGTATGTTTGACTTCAAAAACGACCCTTCAAAAATTTCTTGAAAAAATTTAGTAAAACAAAAATCGTGAAAAATCACCATGACTAAAACTAAACAATTTAATTGGAAAAAAATTCTTTAAAAATATTCAATATATAATCAATTTTCAAATATTTTTTCAATTTCAGGATACAAATTTTAAGTAAAAAAATTGGTTAAYACAACATTTGATTTAATCATATCAATACAATCTATGGATCAAATTTTATAGCTTTTGCTTGAAAGTTGTCATCAAATTATTCTTCAAAGCTACGTTTTATAACATATATGACAATTTTGGAAATTTTGAGTACTAGCACAGTAGCACCTTGGTTCTTAGGGGTTTATAATTGGATGAAGCTCATTTTTCACAACATTCATGGTCCATCCAATAGAGATTTGAACACTAGCGTGTTAACCCCTAAAGGACCAAGGCCTTTTTCTGTGGAAAAACACTAAAATTGCCATTTCTATTGCAAAGAGTAAAAAAATGTGAAATTTTATTTTTTGCACATCTAACCCTAGGATCTTATACCTAACTAGTTTGTGAATGTGTAGAAGAAATTCCAGAAATTTTGACCTCATAGATTGTAAGATATTTGCAATTAAATTGAAAAAAACAAGTTTTTCAACACATTGTGGGACTAGATCATTTAACTTTGAACCTTTTTTACTTTATTTTTTTGCACTACATAGGTTTGAGCTACAATCTTTGTGGTGGAGAATTGAGTTGAGAGTCTAGGAGGGGAAAAAGAAATAGAAAAAAAACTTAATTTTTATACTTTAAGATATTGTTAGGTAGAAGTAGGTACAAGGTAGAAGGAAAATCTAAATTATTAATATCTTTAAGATGGAATTAAAATGCACAAATCCAAACAATGAGATTTTCTAGAAAGAAAATAAAACCAGGTGGACTTTTAAAAAAAAAATTGTATTTAGAAAAAAATCCTACAAGTTATTTTTTCAAAAAGATGCTCTATTTGCCCCAAAAAAAATTGTCCATAACTTTCATATAACATATTTAAATGGACTGAATCAATTGAAAGCTTTCCATGTAGACACAAATATAATCTATTAGAAAAAGGAAAAAAATTTAAAACCTCAAATTTGAAAAAAGAATTTGTTGCCCCTCTCCGAAGTTTTGAGCTTATTTGGGCATAACTTTTGTTCCCGGGCATCAATTGAAAATAAAATAATATTCCCATGAAGCTAATAAATTTTTTAATCTTCAAAAAAAGTTTTGAAAAATCAGATTATAAAAAAAGACGGTAGGTACTTGCCCAAAATCCCATTTGTCCCTCAAAAGGACAATGGTCCTTTAGGGGTTAAATGAACTATGATTTATGACTATTTTGTAAGACATTTCATATTAATACAACACTCATATATTGCATTTGATGTAAAGACACTAGAATATAGTTAGCAACAAGAATCTAGTTTCAAAGTCCTTTTACTCTTTCAAGCCAAAAACTATCCAAAGATATTTTATCCTAAGAAAATCCATTAAAGTTTTAGACCATCCAGAAGATGTATTGTCTTTATTTGTTTTTAGTAGATCCATCTATAAGATCTTTTAATTGACCTGTTAAATAACATTCTTCCAAAATTTTAAATGTACAAAGTCACATGAGTTAACTATCATGGAGGCAATAAAAGTGCCAAGGAAGGTTAAATGCTTGAAAAGTATTCACCTTAGCTGGCTCGACCCTGATGATTTACAGGAATTAGATGTGCATCAGGGGAGAGCAAAGATTAACATGCTTATGCACGAGTGGGGAAACCTTGGATCTAAGAGTGTTCATTCACAAGATTGGTTTCCAGGTATGTTAATCCCGAAAACACCTTCCCTAGGGACCACAGTATTGGGCCCCATTGAACACCAGCAAGTGAGCGGACACGCTTCCACCTCCAACACGTCTCTATGATAGACACCAAACTTTCAATGGTATCCCTCAATATTAGAGGGGCGGGAGTGGAGACCAAAAGGTCCGAGAAGCAAGTTCATATTCGAAGAATGATGGAACGAATGGTCAACCAACTGCAAATAGTTATACTGCAAGAGCATTGGTTGACAGATGAAAGGTGCAAGAAGAGATCAAGGAGTTTACCATTTCCCAATGGGCACAGGGCTTGGAACCCGGGCATCCCAAGCCACACGGGAAGGTGTAGGGCGGGCACTGGGGTCCTAATTTCAAAAAACTTGGCACAAAGAGTGAAGGAGGAAGTTATCATAGTGCCAAGGAGGGCACAATCAGTCTCTTTTAGTATGGAAAAGCACAAGATCCTCACCCTTATAGTTGTATATGCACCGGGAGCCTCAAATGATCGAAGTACATTATGGGACGCATTAATTGAGGCCAATATAGCTGGGGATGCATACATATTGGTTGGAGACTTCAATATGGTGGAGGATGATAGGGATAGGTGCGGTAGTACCAGATATTGCATGATACCAAACAAAAAAGAAAAGGCCTCATGGACAAGGCTTCTAAATCACTATGGGCTCTTGGATTCGTGGCTGATAGATGGCATCCGGCACGGATCCAAGAAAGGGTTTACCTGGGAGAATAGTAGAATGGGGGCGGAAAGAAGAGCAGCACGAATAGATAGGTTCTATATTTCGGAGGGGCTCACGGAAAATGGGGGCTCAATTCTTGCTCATCCCCATACAAAAATCTCAGACCACACTGCTTTGCAATTGACCTTGCTTCCAAAGCAAGGGACCAAAAGCAATAGGGCACACTTGAACTTGGAAATACTCCAAAATTTCCAAGTTAGAGAGACTAGTACAGGCTTGGAGACGAAAGCCCAAGCCAAGAATATGGGACTCAGAATTGGACTATAGAAGAGAAGGCGAAGGCGCAGACGAAGGGTCACCATTTAGATGGATGGAATTGGTGGTGCGGATCCAAGAGCGGGTGTTAAAAGAAGCCAATATTATTGCCAAAGAGCGGCGTGTTGCAAAATACAAATTAGAAAATGCAGCGCTTAGGGACATAAAAAGGGCATAATCCATATTAGAAAGGTCACCAAGAGATATAGAGGCAACAGAAAGTGTTGAAGGGGCTAGGACTAAATTACATCAACTCACGTTGGAGGAATTAGAAGTCCATTACCATGCAGTAGCCTCTAAATGGATCCGAACATGGGATAGGTGTTCACATGAGTTCTTTCAGGTGTACAAGGATGTACACCTTAAAACTCACATACCCCACCTCTTGGTGGATGGGCATATTCTCTCCGACCCTCAAGAGAAGGAGAAAGCGGTCTACGACTTCTACAAGGACTTATACTCGGCAGGTGAGGAATGCGAGGTTGTGTCTACAGCTAGAGCGCAAATACTGCAAAGCATCCCGCAAGGAGTTACCACTCTCCATAACCAGCCCTTGCAGGAGGTCGTTTCGATGGAAGAAATCCAAGACGCCATGTCGTAGCACAAGAAAGCACAAATGTCCTATTAAGCGTTTGAAAATGACTAAAAACACTTTTAGGATGACTCGTGTATTGTTCCCTAAAAATTTAAATTGTAGTTTCCTGAGGTGGACCGGATCACGATGCGGAAGCCACCTAAACCCACTGAAACCAGATCTGAGACCGGAAATGGTTTACACTCACCAACTGTTACAACACCAGTTTCCTCTCAAATCCTACAATCAAAACACCACACCCAAGTAAGGAGGAGTGTCATAATCCTGTATCTCTCCCTATTCGAGCAAATCGTATCCTATTCAACTAGTCGTATGCAAAATCCGGAAAGAGTGTTATAATCATGTTCCTCTTCCAGATCCAGATCCGTATCTAGCAATTTTCCGTAACCAAGTTTGAAGTTTAACCTCTATATCGGAGGGGTCCATTCTTGGGATTCTGGAAGGACACGTAAATCCTACCCTTCAAAGTTTTAGAGTGACTGAAGCTCCACTTTACACAACAAAACACAAGACAACCACTTAGGCAGTAATTATTCTCTCACAGCTGATCCGGATGTAAATCCAGTCCAACAGGTCACGCAAGGAATCCTCACCAACCTCTCAACACTACAACGACAGATTCTATCAAGGCCAGAATTCCCTAGGCAAAACCTGGAACCGGATAACTGGAAGGTTCAACATAAAAATCCGATTCCTACTTCTGGATACAACAGGACCTCTCAGCACTTCGATTGTCCTAAGACTGCGTACTACCAGACCTCATTCAATCTAGGAGTGGCTATCCTACACGAAAGTTCCCAAAGGCAACCAGATCGTACTCAGATTCCTCCCAGTACACTCAATCCTCTTACTAACTCACTTTAGTTCCCGGAACCGGATCCTACAGAACCTGGGGACTCACCCTTCCTCTCTCTCCCTACAAACACAGATACCATCGCCAAGTAATGACTCAACACTCCAAGCATACCAACACAATACCACGACTTTTCAGATTTGAGCACATGATGGAATAGAAATCTGAACTTTGCTTAAGGGAACAAAAAAACAAGACTGAAATGATGCCCCCGGCTGCCATCCATAGCAGTCCCTAAATACCAACCCAAGAAAACCCTAAAGGTCCCAAGGGAATAAAGCACAGGTCAGGAGAATGACAAGTGTCATTCCTTATCCCCCACCTGTTGACTTTCCACCACCTGTCCATCTCGAAAAAAGTGGATCTCAGATCCGAAAAATCCGGATCCACATGTCCAAGTGCATCCAACTCAAATCTCAAAAGCAGCTAACTAGTAGCTTTCTACCTACCCAAAAACTGAGGTTTTCGGTCAACTGACCTACGCCTAATCTAAGAAACTTCCTATCTACTTCTTAAGCCGCTTAGGAGAAGGTTCCTGATGCTTGGCGGATCCCTTCCTAGCTGGCTGGATTCTACTTGCTGATGCCTTCCTGCCAGCTATTGCTTTCCCCTTGGACGGCGTCCCCTTGAAGCTCGCGGGAGAGATTCGAACCGTATCAGAGTCTTCTTCTGATTCCACTTCCGGTTCCTCATCCGGATCGGATCCGGATTCTGACTTGCTGGTCGCTTCCTTGGAATTGTCTGGCGACTCGTCCTCCTCTGATTGTTGACTGACGGGAGATGCATCCCTTGCCCGCTTGGCTGTTGATTTCTTCTTGATCGTATTGTGCTCCTTCGGTGATCGTCTGATGTCCGTGCTCTTGGGTGTGCCCATCTCTGATCCGGACTTCCGGGTTTGAGTCTTGGTTCCGGATGCAGGTGTAGACTTTTCTTCCTTCACCGCTTTCAGTTTTGGGGTGGCTTTTGCTGGAGTCTTCTCCTCCTCTGGCTTGCTACGTTGCTTCCCAGATGCTGGTGTAGACATGTCTACTGTCTTTGAAGTCAGAATATCCTTCCTTGGATTGTCTTTCCCTTCCTGCTTCGGATCCGGATACAGACCCGCGCGTGTAAGAACATCTCGTATCTCGTACAAAACTTTCTCCGTTGCCTCTGAGAATTCAACCAGGACTGTTACTGACTTTACTGCTGCCTCGTTGCCTGCCTTATGGATTTCTTCATCCAACATCTTGGCCTTGCTCACCACATCCCCGAAAGCGTCTATGAAGTAGTGGATTCGTTTTAGCGTCGTCCCTGCCTCTGAGGAAAGCTTCTTCTCATCTTCACTCTATTTTGTCTTCCTCTCTAATTGACGCTGGAGCGACTCGTTCTTCTTTGTCAGTTCCTCAACTTTGTCTTTCCATTTTTGGGATTCCTTTGACCGGAGTAGGTCCTCTACCTTCTCTCCGAGTTCCGACACGTCAATCCCTCTTAGTAGCCCACACACATTTCTGACTACTCCTCTCTCCGTGTCAACCTTCTCCCGGATCCTCTCGAGATCCTCAATCACTCTTCCCAGAGAATCCCGTCTTTCCGTTTCCGGATTGACGGATCGTCTCTCTTCATCCTGGGCTCCCTTCCCCTTTTCAGAAGCTGACATCCTCTCCAAATACTTTCTCTTATCTGAGGATGACTTATTCTTTTCTGAAGACTCTCTCTCAAAATCCTCTTCCGTATCCTTCTCATCCTCACATTTTGGTTTCCAGGGTGGAGTGAGATTCAACTTCACCATCGTGGCTGCGGATTTATACGCTACCTTCTCCTCACTCCTCAAAATCCTTAGATGCTGATACAAGTGAAAGACGAAAGGATCAGTGGAGGTGGCCTTGGTGTTGCTTAATGCGTGGACCATCTTGCTCACTAGAATTCCTAATGATTTCAGCCCAGTAGACTTTCTTCTCTCTGCTCAGTGTTCCAAAAATTGTATTGGCCCAAATTACAGTAATCCGGTTTGGCCTTTCCGGATACAAAATGGGGACCAAATACTCTAACAACCTCTTCTCCCTCGGGTCCCTACAATCTGCTACTGCGTAGCCATCCTTTGGGTTGGGAGGGTTCATGAATTTACCTTCCGCGTATTTGTCAATCCGGAATGCCAGCCCGTCCCCAGCACGCGGAAAGTCGTACGTCTGCTTCCACAACTCTATCGTCCACCTGGCTTGAAGCGCTCGGACCATCTTGATCCACTCGTTGGACTGTCTATCCATCAGCTCCCGAACCATGTTGTCGTCCCTCAAGCTCCAAGGTCGACTCAGAAATCCGTTGCACCCCAGCTGCCTCAGATCCGCGTCGAGTTGCTTCCTCTCCTTCTCATCCTTCGGAATCACCGGGTAGACAGTCTTGAATTTCAAGTTTACAGAGCCGCTCCCCTCCGCCTTCGCCATAGCCCTCAGAGGTAGCGCTTACACTCCAGCCTCACTCTCCCTCAACTCAATTCTTTAGTAAACAAACAACTCAATTCCTCACGGCAGGAACCGGAAACAGAGAGCACCGCCCTCCAAGCTCCAAACGCTCAGCTCCGCGCGCTCCAGCAGAATGGAAGACAAGAAATGAGAGTGTGGGGTGTAACCACTCCCTTTTTCTTTCCCGTTCCAGCCACTCACCGTTAGGATTAGCCGTTTCCTGGCCAAGTATCCGTTCCTGCGGAATTCCCGGAAAATCCGAACGTTGAACGGTCCTCTGTCACATCTCAGGAATCCATTGGATCCAGAAAATGTCCAGCTGGATGCCAATACCGGTTCCGTTGACCTCCGATATATCTCCGGATTTATCTCCGTGATTTYTGCTTACTATATGCGGAATCCAGGATCCTCATCCGGTTCCGGTTTCCGGGCAGAGTTAGGAAACTTTTTAGGAGTTTCCTTAATTAAATTATCTATTTAATTATACTACCCTAATGACTAAGTCTTAATGTTAGTAAAGTCCTAATATTCCATGCCTGGAACAAAAAAAAATATGTTGAGATTTGAATCCTCACCCGGATTTTATAGTAATATCCTCTCTCATTCATTTTCAGGTTCCCACACGCCATTAAAGAGCTTTCCATTGGAAAAGCGGTCGGAGCTGATGGTATTCCAATGGATTTTTATAAAATCTGCTCGGAGGACGTACAAGGAGAAATATTGGAAGCAGTGAGGGAAGTTTTAAGGGAAGGCTCAATTACGAATGAGCATAATAAGGGCATCATAGCCCTTACACCAAAAGGGGGTGACTCCACCCTCCTAGGTAATTACCGGCCCATTACTCTTTTGACTTCCTTTTATAAAATCGTGGCCAAGGTTTTGGCAAAGAGATTGCAAGGCATCTTACATGAGTTGGTCAGGCCAAATCAGATAGGTTTTGTGCAAGGCCGGAGTATTATTGACAACATATATCTGGCTTAGGAGTCCCTTCACTATGCAGAAGAATCTAACCAACAACTTGCTCTCATTTTATTGGACTTCGAAAAAGCTTATGACAAAATTTCATGGAGATTTATGAGGGAGGTGTTGGAAAAAAGAGGTTTTTACGATGTCTTTATAAAGGGAGTTATGTCCCTTTATAAAAACACCTCTTCAGCTGTTATAGTGAATGGTGAGGTTAGTTCGGATTTTGACTTAACTCGGTCAGTAAGACAAGGGTGCCCACTGGCCCTTTTCCTCTTCATTGTGGTGGTGGACGCATTAGGATTCATGTTGGAAGATCCTAGATATGGGGTGGAGGGGTTTACATTACCAGGCGGATCTAAGGTAATAGATGCCTCATTTGCAGACGACATGGCACTGTTTTGAAGGTTACAAGGAGAATTTGGACAGAGCCAAAAGAGTCCTTGACATTTTTGTTTAGGATCCGGTTCCAAATTGAATTGGAACAAAACTTACGGGATATGGGCGGCAAGAGAGGCAAGACCGTTTGACTGGGGAACAAATATGGGCCTTAGATGGGTTGAGGAAGGAACGGGGGTGAGATATTTAGGACCCCTAATAGGTTTTCATCTGCCTCCGGATGTCAATACAGGCCCGCTAATTACATCTCTTAAAACCAAATTACGTGGTTGGGCGGCCAAGCATCTCTCACAAGCCGGTAGAGTTATTATATGTGACCAGGTGTTGCTAGCTGCCTGCTGGTACACAGCAGCCTGCTGTGGCATTTTGGCAAAGAATTGCAATGTTATTCGCAGTCTTATGACGAGATATCTATGGACAGGGAAGGATGAAGGGAAGTGTGCAGCAAGGGTGAAATGGAGATCTTGTATACTTCCGATGGACGAAGGAGGCATACAACTCCTAGATCCATACTTGCAGACACAAGCACTTCTAGCTAAGCTAGTGGTAAGGGGCCTTTCACCTGGAACGGAACCTTGGAAGAAACTTATCAGAAACAAAATAGACATAAGTCAGCCTTTGGGGGACTCAAAGTGGCACACATCACCCAGTTGGATGTTTTTTAGCAAAGGGTTGAAGCATGCTAATCATTCCCCCCTACTTAAATCTTGTTTCAAAGCCTTTTGGCAGGTCAAAGGGGGATTATTCCAAAAACAACCTAAAGTATTAGACGAGGCTTTAAGGCAACCATTGTATGGTAATCCCCTTATCACGGAGGCTGAGGGGGTACCAATGGGCATGTGTCCTAACCAAGGGCTACACCTATGGAGCCGGGTGGGCATTACCACTCTATCACATCTATGGGACAAAGGTAGAGAAGATTGGCTTATTATATAGCAAATTCAGTCGATATTACCACGGAAAGGAGCGGTTACAGAAAAGGGCAAGAGTAGAAGGCTCAAAACCATTTCACATGTGCCCTGGGACTCTCGTTCATTCCCTCACAAAGAGAAGACGGCCTGGCTGTTTGACTCAAGCAACTCCATGGTTTATTTTTGCTCCGATACACAAGAAGGAGGCTTATGGACTCAGTGCACATTAAACAAAAAGAAGGGCATTTTGACCCAATTTGAGGGTACACAGCAAATACCGCTAGATTTACGGTTAGCTAGAGTGGTCATATGGGATGCAAATCTACAATCAATCAATAAGTGCAATCCTACGGAGGTGCCAAGGAAATCGAATTCAATTTGGGTGCACCCTAGAGTTGTGGTCCACAACCTACAGTGGGATCCAGGTGAGTGGTTCTGGAGAAAGACCAAGAAACATAAAGAAGGGCCCTTCTTTAGCTACACAGCCAGAAGAGGGTATCTACACGGTCTTCAGAAAAGGGGCGAATGTCCAATAGCTGTTCAAGTTATGCATGATCAGGGCTATACCACTAGCGACATTAGGCAGGTTTTCAACCTCCTATGGCACAACTCTAGACCTAAGAAACATGCCACTTTTGTGTGGCAAGCTCTCAACAGAGGAATCGTCACTGGGGACGGACTTTCATTCATACGAAATGCCAACACGAGATGCTCATTCTGCACAAGTGACAAGGAATATAGCCAACATCTATTTTGTGATTGCAGCTTCACCTTGGAGTTATGGAGGAAAGTAAATGGGTTAGCTGCGAAAGCAGGTGGCCCGTTTATTGACTCCTTTGACAAAGCTTTGCAAGGGACGATGCTTACGCCTGTCAAAGGAGACATTGTTAAGTTTGTTCATGAGCACCAGCCCTGGGAATTAATGCACACTTTTCTTATTTGGTTCATCTGCACGGATAGGTGCAGTGCATGATACGGGGATCAGACGATTAGTTCCAAACGGATTTTAAATTCTACGTGGTTAGCTACGCTCCACGCTGGCATGGCCACTTGGAAGCATATCAACCTTGTCATTAAAGAGAAGGAAAAACTTACTTTAGTCCTTGCTGCTTTCGAGAAACAGTGGGTCCCCATGTTCTGCACTAGTGGCAAAGGGACCTGGCACTTCAGCCTTCTACTTCAGCCTTCCACCTGATCTTTTGTAATCCTCCTTTTGTTTGAATTTTGATGGGGGGCCTCGGCCCCCCCCTCTGTTCCTCACCGGGCACTTACAAGCTAGGGATTGACATACTTATTCTTTTGGTTTCCGTCTATTAGGCAGAGGGAGCTTGAGTGCGTGTATTTGTATGTATGCACATTATAATCGTTGTCAACCATTATTGTTAAAAATATATTGTCAAGTGTTCAAATTGGTGAAGTCTAATTGCCAGTAAAGGAAGCGATTAATTTTGTAACCGGTGATTGGCATGGAGTTCTTGATTTGGTCTACAACGAAGCTAACATACATGCGTAGAGCGGAAGCGTGGAGCCTAGAGCATAGAATTTCGAGCATGGGAGGCAGAATTTTGGAGCGAGGAGCGTGGATTTTGTACAATATCGGTGAAAAAATGAATGACTAAATGAGGGACTAAAAAATGGATGGAAATGTTGGATATACTAAATGAATGTGGAGTAAGGAAAATAATGAATTTTGATTAAAAAAATACAGATTTGGTTGATGGAACAAGTGTTTACGGTGGATGAAAATGAGGTGGACAACATTTGAAGAAATAGAAGTTGGTGTGGAAGGAAAACATGATGGATGTGGATGAAAAGTAGGATAAATATGAATGAAAATTAGGATGAATGTGGATGAAAAGTAGGATGGATGTGGATGTAGACTAGGGTGGATGTGGATGAAAAATAGGATATATGTGGATGAAGAATCGGGTGGATGCGGATGGCGAATAGGGTAGATGTGGACGAAGAATATGGTGGATTTAGATGAAAAATAGGATGACAAGCGATGAAAAGTACACTCTATGTGGATGAAAAGAAAGATGGGTTGTGGATGAGAATTAGATTGAATGCAGAGGAGAATTAATAAATAAATGAGTGAATAGTTAGATGGAGGTGATTGATAAAAGTAGGTGTTCAGAGATAAAACAAACGATGGATGTGCATGAACTATACAATAGCTTTTGATGAAGAAAAGAGGATGTTCATAGGAAATAAGGTGAATGTAGACAAAGGATAGGGGGTGRGCGTAAAGCATATGGTTCAGATTTAGGGTAAAGCTTCCACATGATTTCCAATTACAGACTTATTGTTTGAAAAAACACTGAATTTTTCTAAGTTYTGAACCAAAGATGAAACCTGCATATCCAATCTAGCAATTATGTGTAGAAAGGAGTGCGCTTTGGAAATACACGAAGTATCTGGCTGCAACTGGAAAAAATTTGCTAGAGAGTTCAACTGAATCTTCTAACTTTTATCTTTTTCTCTTCAGTCTTCAATCATGTCCCCGTTGGCCTATCCTGTAATGGCTGTAAGGGCCAAGGTAAGGATGTGTGATAAGAAATAAGGTCTGGGACGGGTAAAATGGGACGGTTAGACCACGAGCTGAACCGTCCGAAACTTAGCTCCTAAACTTCAAACCCACGGTGACCAGGAAGTGCCTTTCACCGATGGGAACAACATATAAGATCAACCATGTGGGCCATTAACCTCACTTCGTCGCCACAAACACAAAATAGAGTGCTTACTGGATAACCACGGCTCGCAACAGGTTCACAATGCTGAAATTAAAATTGCAACTAGCCTCCAAAATTGGCTGGGAATAACAAAAGAAAACAACCCTGTCGAACCACAAGCCACAACACATACAATACCGCCAGGGGTCTTCAAATCTCTAAATTTTTGAGTCTTAGAGTCTTCCTTCATTCAAGATCTTGAAGAAACTCCAACTAGTTTCAAAAGAAACTTTTGTAAAATAGCAGCTGCCTTCAAACTAGTACCACAGATTTTCTACAAGCTCAAATGCTAAGTGCTATAGCATTTTGAAAAGATAACAATGTAATACAACTACCCTAAAAGTTTCAAATGAATATAAGCAACTGTCCAAAAGTTACGGAGAACCAAAGTCTCAGCCTTTTCTAATGAAAGGCAAAAATCTCTCCTAAATCAAACCGCTATATCTCCTTCAATTTCTGTTCAATTCTTAATTGCTATATCTTTTTAGAAAGTTAAAAACACAAAATAATCCCTCCGTAAGTTTCAAAGCATTCCAATTTACTGTCCAAAAGTTATGGACAAATAAAGTCTCGGCCTTCTCTTTTGAAAGGCAGCAGACTCCTTATCATTCAACAACTCATAACTCTTGACATACAACTCCAAATACTTTGAATCCTGTGTCCATAGAAAGCTAAAAAAATCTCCTCTAATGCTTGAAATTTTTAAAGAGAGAGTCCACAATCACAAACATTGGTGGTTGCCCAAATCTCTGCTCCTCTCCGTTGAGTGGCAGCAGACCCTCCTCCACTCACATGCTTGTAACTTTTTGTTCTCAACTCCAAATCAAGAAAGAAAGGTATCCATAGAAACGCAAAATCATAAGAAAAAACTCTCAAATTTTTATTTCAAAAATATTGTTATAAGAAAAAATATGGCCGATCAAACTTTCGGCTTCCTCACAAACCCATCTCTTTGCTCCCAAAACACTCACTAACTTTTTTCTCCACACAAAATTGATTTGGAGGAGCAAGAAGATGCCTCCCTAGACTCTAGACCCCTAAGGTAAATAGGATCAGCCCATGTGCACCACACATGAGCCTCCAAACAACCATTGGTCCAAGGAAAACACCCAAAAGTAAGTTCCTATTCAACTTCTATGGCCAATGAACCTCTTATGTCAAAACTAGGTAGTAAACTACTTTTAAACTCCCAATCTTTTATTTCTAACATACAAATATATTATCTAAAATTTATACATCACACTAAACTCCAACTTTCATTCAGCGGAGGTAAAAATTGAAGTCGATGAAGAGTATTACTCCATTTGCAAGAACTTGAGGATGCGCCTGATGGTGTTAGCCACGTAATCTACACGTTCGACCTTCGTTAGAGGATTCACTGGCCCTTTCAACCAACGTTGATGGTCAATGCCCTCTCTATCTGGCCTCCTCATATAAAAATATTGGTCTTCATTTAAACCCTCGTAACTCGCTTCAAATGTCACATCTCGTGTGCCTTGTTCAACACATTCTTCTTCAAGTAGAATCACTAAAGCACGAGCGTTCCTATCAAGATTGTCGTGCCAACGTTGCTCCAAATGAGGTGTCTTTAACGGGCGAGAAGGCTCAGCTTCATCTCGTGGATGGAAAGGCAGTGGTGAAGAAATCGCCGGCTGAGATGGTTGATTTGGCAACTGAGACAAAGAAAGCTCTAACTCTGCCTCTGGATCAGCTTCTCAATCTTGCAACTCCATAAAAACCCTCCAGTTCGATATTTTGCAATCAAACTCCAAATCCAAACCCAAATTCTAAAATTCAAAGGATTACATCGAACTAATGAAGTTTGTCTAAGGTTTTTCACCATATAAACAATTCCATTGCTAACAAGCGTTACCCTGAAGCCAACGGAAGCGTCATCGGCAAGTTTCTCCTCTAAATCAAGAACGTTTTAAAATGTGTAATATACACACGTTTTATATACTGTATGTGTTTACAATACAACACCATCAAAGTTGTGCCCCTCCCTCCTTCCCTAGAAAATTCAAATTTTGAGTCTAGCCGTTCACTTTGAGTCTTTCTCTGCCAACTTCAGTTTTGGCCTCCTAGTTTTATTGGAGGAGTGGAGTGAAGAGAAGAGCTCTTTCTATGAGGGGGGGGGGGGTTATACTCTGTAGATTCCCGCCTCCCGCCTCAATTTGAATTGCTCCCGTTTCCCTCCAATTCCTACCACTTGGAATTTGAACTTCGGCCGCTTGTAACTTTTGATTGAGATATGCAATTGCACATTGGATGCCACCATTGGATTGCTCTTTTCCTCCTCTATTTTCTGTAAAAAAAAGGTTTTTCTTTTTGCTCACCACTATGAAATATTTCAGTATTTCCTTGATTCCAGATTTGAGGGGTGCTCGTCACATTTTTAGAATCCACAACTGTGCTGTGCTATTGCTATGACGTCTTCTACGGAATGTTGTTGGAGCCGATGCTATTCTCTTGGGTCTCCTATTTCAGCTGCCAATTTTTGTCACAATATTCAATTCTTGTCAGACATAGGTCACACTTCCGTGTTTAGTTGTTGTTACTCACGTTTGTAGCTTTGGAAATCGAATGCAAGTACACCATAGGGAATTCTCATCTTCCGATTCGGTTTCTTTGTTGAGATTAAGGTAACCTCAATCACATTAATCAGTTGATGCAACGGGAACGAAGATGAGTTGCGTTTCAAGCAGAAGGTGAACTCCATCAACTACATTGAGGATATGAGAATATCTTCCAAGGAAGAGTCCTGTTTTTTCATTCCGCTATGCCGCATGATTCCTATGCCAATTGTCCGGCCATCTCTTGAATATGATATCAAGAGACTAGAGGCAGCGTTCACGCATGGTTACAGACCTGGATTGAGTGCATTCTACATGTCTATTTGCGATGAAAAGGGAGTCATTCACAAATTGTCACCTGAGTGTAAGGATCACATGAGTCCTTTGTGGAAACACGAGAGTAATCAATTTGATGAGAGACTAAAAGAGAATGAGAACTTAAAGCATTTGGTAGGTAGAATGTTTTTTATTTGTGATGAAAATCATAGATTTCAAGCCTGGACATCGTTCATTGATAAGTTGCACAAAGATGACTCAGCTTGGCATTATTACGTAGACAGCATTGTTCTAGATCCATATGGGAGAACGGCTCTTCTACTGCACGCGATGCATGATATTAACAAGTAAGTTTCCATTGATGAATTCGTTTTCATATTTTATTCTACTTGAATTAACCTTGGAATTTTTACTAACCTCTTTTGTTGTTGACCAGACTAATAGAGAACAGTCACGTGAAGACGAATTTGATGCATACCTTGCACACGATTCGCGCCACTGGAACACAAAGCTTGGAGGCATTCAAGGATATTCTTTCTGAGTGGGAGTACAAGAAGTGTCAGAAAAGTCCAGCTAGAGGGAAAATATGGTATCCACTGACTACGGAAGTGTTCATTTCATTTCTTTGGAGGGTGAGTTTCTCATTTTTGGCCTAATTTACTTTACCTGATATATATGAGTAAGTTTACTTTACTTGTACTATGATTAATATAGTGGTTTGATTAATGCAATTCTCCTTCACAACAAGAAATCGCTGATGCTGCTGCCTGTTGACGAGGCTGCCCGGAAATTATCAGAGGAGGATCCAACTATAGGGAAGACCAATGAAGAGATCACAGCCGCCATGTTGTCTGCAGCTAAATCAAAGACAAACATTTACAAAGGACAATTCTCATCCTGCACTAGGTGATGACTTCTTGGCTGAGGTAATCATCATGCTTTCAATCACTTGCAACGCCTTAAATTTATTTCATTTCGATATTTAGAGTTTGAATACAATGTTTTTTGTCATCTGATTTGGGGACTGGTTCATATCTTTGTGTAGGTCACTCTGCACTGGAGCAGAAATTCCAAACCCGATATGACTTTAATAAAACTCCAACTTTTTGCAACATCATCGGCGCCCACAACCTTCAAGGTCCAATGCCTACGTTGGTGGAACTCCAAGGCCCTTACAAGACAAGGAGTTCATTTTCCTAGCAAGCCCTTCACAGACAAGGACTTTGAATTGTGGTTAAACAAGGCTTGTTTTGGGGCATCTGTAAGTGCTCCTTGCATTCTCTCATTTCTTGTTATTTGTCATTCAATCACATAGTCTTTTTTTGATTATGAAGACAGTTACATTTTGTACTAGGTTTTGTTTTTTAATATGATCTCATTGTACATGCAGTTGGAGGAATCAGTCACTACGGAATATGAGAGGATGCAGAAGGAAGAAGGCCTAACTGTTCAAGTTGACAGCGCTAGTGCACTAATGTCTTCCGTCCAGTATGTTGAGTTATGATGTATTCGCATATGGATGCACGGCTTCAGGTCTTTGTTTTGAGGCAAAGAGGCGTATTCCAGAACCAAGGCGTTTAGTTCAGTTACCTATACTTCACAAATTGTGAAGCGCGTACTGTATAGGTAAGATAAATTGATTCACACACTCTTTCATTTTACAATTCAGATTCAAAAGCACTTTCTCTAATTCTCTTGTTCTTCTTCTTATTTTTCCTTTGTGGTCTTTTCAGGTATATTATGTTTGAGTTGTTGCCCAAAGGAGCAGTTCAGGAGAATGAGCTTCCAAAATTCTTCTCGACGTGGGTTGATAAAACCTGTTTGGATCAATGCATGTATTATGCCAAGGCTGTGCGTTCTTGGGGGCCTCTACATCTCAAATCCGGGGGTTGATATAATGATTGTGGCGGTGGCTTCTACCCGGCAGATGAAGATGCCATGAAAAAAACTATCGATCAGCGTGAAAAGGGATTGGGGGGCTCTAGTTCTTAGCCTCCATCAGGTAACCAAAGTAATTGCGAGGCTGATGATGCTGTTGTATGTTGACTTATCTCACCTCACGGATAAGGAAAAGGCTAAGGCAGAGCAGAAGATTCAGCAAGCTGCAGAGCGGGCTGAGGCCAAGAGAGTACTCAATGAGCAAAAGAGGGCTGATAAAGCGTCAAAGGTTGACTTGGTAGCCAATGTGAAGGCCAGGGCTGCAGAGGCTGTTGCAAGCATAAAGGCTACTAGTAAGATACCAAAATCTTTGCACATTGTTGGGGCTTCTATTGTTGACGACACGCAAACCTCCTTAGCGTCTACTTCGTAAGGTCCGCGGAAAAGAGATGCCTCCGCCAATGACCTCAATGTGTCCCGACTCTCCTTGGCACATCCACAAGTTGTAGTAGAAGATACGCTAGACCTTCCTGAACAAGATGCCTTCATCTTCAACGGTTCTCTCCACTCTCTTCTTGCTCACCGTGTCCAACATGGAGTTTTTCCTTTAGGATGGAGCGAGCTCCAAGATTTCCTTGAAAATGTTAGATCCTAATTTACATTTGTATTTTGATGTCTGTGCTTGAATATCCTTTGCATTTCTATTAATCATGATATTGTTCAAAGCTTTGTTGTCATATGTTTCCTGCTCCAGTATGGGAAAACTATTTCATTCGATGTGTTGAAGTATGATTTCATCACTTTTTTATTTCCAAATTTCTTATGCCTTCATGTTTTACTTGCAGCACAAGGCAGATAAAAAAAAGGCCTTCAAAGGTATCATTTCACAATCCTGTGCCGTTGATCTAATGATTTTGGACATTCTCGACGGCTTATCAATCCCAGGAGTGTCTTCACCTACATCATCTATTCCTCCATGGAACATTTTTTCCGGAGATTTGCTAAAATCTAGCTTTGATTTTGCTAGCATCCACTTACACGATGATGGCGCTATTCTGATTTTCCACTCCGATGGATCCCAAGTGAATTCGCAGTTGAAAGGCTTTTGCAAAGCATTTCACTTCAAAGTGTTCAGGAAGTGGATGGAAATCAATTGCCTCCATTTAACGAGCTCTCATGATTCATCTCAAATGGTAGAGAAAGTCTTCCACTTTTTTTTTTTACACTAAGGTTATTTTTTATTTGAAGTCCGGTTCATTACAAGCGATTATTAATTCTTTGGAGCTCTTGGTTGTTGTGATTGCAGACGCTATGTTTTGGCATTCAACTACTGGTGAGGAATCTTCCTAATGTCTGCCCTTCTCGTTTCAAGATTCACGTGGTACCCGGTTTGGAGAATTTTGGTATTCAAGTCCATATGGACGACGTCTTGCGCAATGATGTGACAAAGGCTTCCCAACTGATGAATGGCGTAGTCCCTTGGCGAGGCCCGCGAGAAAAAGACCTCGGATTTATGCAGATTTTGATTGAGTCTTTTTCGCTCCCTGGTGATATGGTGTTCGATTATTTGGCTGCTACAGGTTTGTTTCAATTCTTATCTAATTTGTATTTTTCATTTTTAACTCAGTGATTGTACAGGAGCTGCCATTCATGCTTGCCGAAGGTCTAGACGTTATATAGTGGCTTTCGAGGAGGATGCGTTCATTTTCAATGCGCTTCTATGTCCGTTGATTGTGGACACATTCAACCACGTCTCCAAAAAGCAACGTGTGGCAGACGAAGGCGATACCTCTGATGAGAGTAGCGAATCAGATGACAAAGCACTAGAGATTGAGGCTACAAATTTATTCTGTACGTAAGTCTTCATTTTCTTTATTTCTTGGAATTGTCAAAATTGAATTTCTCACAAGAATTGGTGCTTTCCATTGTATCCTCCACCAATTGGTTCTAATTATGTTGTAGATCTATGCAGCTCAAGGGTAACTATAAGTTCCACATCGACTCTGTTTCTTCAACCTCTATGGGAGATGGAAATGCACAGTCCATCTCCTCCTTTTGAGTTACCATTTTATGCTCGTAGTGTGGCATAAGCCCTTGTAAGGGCACCCCCTCCTCCATCTAGATCTCGTCAATTTTGTGGAGATAGACGAGTGTTGCAGTTTGTAGATGATGCAAAGGATTGTGATAGTGATGGTGATTGTCAGTAGTGTAGACATTCTTCTTTCTATCATTTATAACAAATCCATGTTGTATTCATTTCCATACTTTTATGTTATTGGTGAGACTGAAAGGGCCACCGCGCATTGGTTTTTATTTGGATTTGTGAAGGTCTACTACGGGACTACAATGCAATTACTTGACTATGAATTGAATATTGCATTCAACATGTTGTCCGGTATTGGAATTTCAAAAAGTTTGTCCTCGTCTAATCGGATCTACCGCATAATCCTTCTGCGGGTGTATTAGCAGCATACTTCTTCCGTAATAAGACCAGACAGTTTTACAGGGATGGACCTTACTGTAATTAAAACCATTTCTAATCTAACCCTTCACCCATCATTCCATTATCATCTTCAAGCATGTGTTTCATCCACCTTCATCTAGTTTTTTCATTCACATTCATCCATATTTTTCACACATTCATCCATTTTTTCCATCCATTTTTTTCATCTACATTCATCTATTTTTTCATCCATTTATTTCATCCACCTTCATCTATTTTTTCATCCATTTATTTCATCCATTTATTTCATCCACCTTCATCTAGTTTTTCATCCATTTTTTTCATCCACCTTCATCTAGTTTTTCATCCATATTTCCATCCATTTCCATCCATTTTCCACATCCACTTGTTCCAACGACATCTGTCTACTTATCCACCTAACTATTTCTTACTGAAATTTATCCAATGTTTTTATGATTTCAATTTTTTCCTAAAATTTCGTCTTTTTCTTCTTTAATTTTCATCCAAATTTTCTCCCACTTTTTCTCACATCAAACAAAAATTTCTTCAAATTTTTCGCTCCCCACTCGCCAATCCATGCTCTACGCTCATGGCTCCACGCTCCACGCATGTATACCAACATTCCCCATTTGGTCTATTGGTCTGGTGAGAGTTACAAGTGCATTATGGTTGAGTTTAGTTGACATCTTAAATTGAAGAAGCCCAAGATTTTATCAAAACATTGTGTCTAATTGATTGTGTGTGAGCAATTGGGTATTGTTGTAGACTTGTCTATTGTGTGAGGCAGTTTATATTATTAACTAGTGATTGATTTTGTTTACATTGGGACAGTTAGCCAAGGATTGGCAGTGTTCTTAATTTGATTTAAGTCTAATAGTCAAGTTAAGACTTGGAGTTAAATTATGTAACGAGTGATTGATTGTATTTGTTTGAAACAAATAGACTGTGAGAGTGACTATTAAAAATACAGTCCATTTGTGAAAAAAATTGATTAAAAATTGTATCAAGAAAGAATAATGTTCTTTGTCCTTGTGTGTGACTATTAGCTAAAGTCTAATTTGATCTTACATTGTGATAAATTGTGGAAGCCAGTGATTGGTGGAGTTCTATGTTGGTCAAATGAATTAAGTTAAAAAGATATTGGAATATCAAGTCAAGTTGACATAACGGGAAACATTGTTCAGATTAATTATGACTCTTATGGATGTCAAGAAATAGTAATTGAGATCAGAAGACAAATTGACATGCAGATAATAGTGTTAAGTACTTTGGTTTTGTATGTCCAATAGACTTAGTTGTACTTGGGTGCTGGTTGTGGTTGTTGTTGGTCGTTGAGATGTCAATTAGTCAGTTTAAATGAGTATGGTGATACAAGTAAACTTAGCATTACTGTATGATTGACCAATGGATATTTTATTCATGCAAGTATCCAAGCACTTGACAATTTGACATTGAGATCAATCAAGTTAGAGTTGTCTGCAAATTTCATAGAAAGCAGTTAGAGAATTAAAGTCTTGGTGATCACCGAAAGAGATCAGTCCAATTTACTGTGTAATCAGAGTATATAAACTGTGAGAGTCTAACTTATAGTTTTGAACCAATTGACTTGCCAATTGTTGGATGAAGTTAGAAGAAAGCTAAAACGAAGACTAATTGACTGGAGCGTAAATTATAAGAAAGTGTTCTAATTTTAGCATGCCTATGCATACTGAGACAATTTGACTAGACGGAATTGTGAATTTGCATATTTGCATAAGTGGCAATCAGTTTAGTTGATTAGCTTACTAGACCAATTAACCGATGGACAATGGAATAAATAAAGTAATTACATAATGGTAACTATTTTGCATGTGTATGTATATATTATATGTAGGCTTGATTAAGTCGATAAAACAGGAGCCATGACTATTTCACACACCCATGACAAATTGACTTTAGATTTCTAGTATAAGACTGGGACAGCATATTGTGAGTCTGCATACATGGGAATGGACTATTACTAGAATAGGCTAAAGAAATTCATACACATTCTTTAAAAATATAATTTATAAGCATTACTTTTGTTATTTCATTATTAAAATTGAGCAATATCCTACAATAAAAGGGACTTTAGACACAAAACAATAGACTATTTGACCTTTCCCAAACAAAAGAACCACCACTGTCTAGGTGACTCCTTGGGTTCTGTTTCCCAACCTTTTCCCATGCTACATTTTGGCGCCGCTGCCGGGGATAGGACTCGGCTATCGGTGTCTAAGATGTAGAGTAGGAAAGGATTTTCTCATTCCTCATTGATAGATCTACTTTAGTAATTAGTCCAAAGGAATAGAAGATGCATCTTTTTCTTTTGGGTAGGAAAACCTAAAGAAAAATGGCATGTGTTCTTCCCATACTACTTTTAAAGAAATAAAATCGATTTGTTAAACTTATCAGAAGATCCTTAATCTAGGAATACGACTCTAGAAAATAATAATGTTAAAAATCATGAATTCTTTAACATTTAATGGAGACCCATAATAAGCTTAGTAATGAGATTGTTAATGAGGTCTTATCAACTGTCTTTCAAAAAGATTATAGTCAACCTAAACCAATAATTGGTTTAGGTTTAATAATTTGAAAGCAAAGTTTGAGGATTTGAAAGCAAAAGAAAACATCCCATCCAAATAAACCAAAATCTAAGTGTAATTTTTGTAAAGAGGTAAGACATATTAAAAGAATGTGTTTTAAAAATCAAGCTTTTATAAAGTCCAATCAAAAGTTACCCCAAATATAAGATCATGAACCGGGATTTTTAAAAGTTGTTAAATTTTTAGATTTATTATAAACCCAGTTTATAACAGTTGATGAATTAAGACAATTAAGGATTATTATTAATATCTTAATTTACTTTCACCCAACATCTCATAATCAACATTGTAAACCTACTCAATAGAAATTCTTTAGGGGATCTACAAAGTAGATTATTAGGAAATGTATAGGTCTAAAAATGGACCCATGATTTCCATGGGAAGTTCCCAAATTATTAGAAGATCATTTTTCGGGTCCTTGTCTTTTTATGGCCTTTCATCAATTTTATAAAGGTGCATATTTTGGACAAGGATTTCATTTAAGTGGTGAAAATATAAAAGATAAAGAATTTAAAGAATCCATTGATCAATTATCCTTAGATATAAAAAAGGTGATTTTTAGTAAAATTTGGGACGAAGGAAAACCTTTTAAGGGGACAGTTGTAAAAGGCGTAAAATTGCATTTGCCTTTTCAATTACATTATTTATTTATTTAATACAAAAAATTAAAACAACTTATCAAACCTAAGGTTCCTAGAGTGTATGTTGGGTGGATTGGACATAAAACGGAACAAAAAACTTATATCTTTACATACGGTCCGGTAGATCTAACATGTACTGCGTTAATACCCGAATTTATGTGTAGTAAGAAGCACAATCCCTTGAGTCCTTCTTTTAGTCTAATATGCCCGTAATAGCAAGCATATCAGACTCAAAGACAATAACTCATATTAAAGAGAATTCATATTAATGATTTAAAATATTGATAAGGATAGCACAATAGGCATTAGAAGCCCTTTGTCTTTGATGATAATAGATCTTCAAAGTTTCCTTTCATGTAAATTTAGAGAAAATTTGTCTTGAAATTTATATCTATGGCCTCTTTAAATGTCTGGCCAAAATCCTGAAAAGATATTAAAGGACGCCATACACAAAGTTCAAGAGGGAAAACCAAAACATAGGCAGACAATTCCAATATATATTAATCCTTGTTCTTCGCCTCCAGATAATCCACCAAGTCCGGAAGATTCTTTAAAACGTCCACCAAATCCAATGAACTCTAATTCACCAGAAACATCATTTGGTCAATTTCAATGTTTTGTAGTAAACTATGATCAAAATGAATCTCAAAGAGAATTACCTGAATCTCCTCCTTTAATGTGGAAGGGCGGGCCACAAGTTGCCTCTGCATTAGCCCTCATTGTCACTTTGAATAAGCGCGCCTAATTGTCCAAATTGGACCCGGACAGCATCTTACGAACGGTAAATTGCTCCCCCCCCGCCACAGGCAAGTTGCCTCTTCTTCAGTGGTTTTGCCATAGCATAGAACTTTTTCAGAACTGCCAATTGGTGTGGAAAACTCTCCTCTGCCCCATCTTGTCGCCAATACTGCGGGTAAATGATCCCAAAAGCGTCAAGAAGGTCCTATTGTAGAAACCTCCGATCCAGTTCATCATACAAGCATTGAGCAATCTTTGCATAGTAGAACCTTCAACTTGTTAGATGGTTACATAATCTTAAACCAACACACTGCATCACAAAATCCACGCTGTCTCCTCCGTGGACCTTGAACCTGTTACACGGTGACATCTCTTACACATATACTGCACTCATACTGCACCCATACAACCTACGCTGTCTCCTCTTGAAATCCCACAGTAAGCCCACCAAAAAAAAATAGGAATAAAAAAATATTGGGAACAGAAAAGAATGGACCAAAAACGGAATGAAAAGCGTATGGCCAAAATAAAATAAAAAGTGTAAATTGCAAACCCTTATCTGAAAACTGCCGCTCTACATTGTCTTAGAGTCAATTATATTCCTCCTGCTTGACGAATAGGTGGTTCCCCGTTTGCTTGTTGTAGCATCTTGCAAACACATGGGTGTGTTTGAAATCAAAAAGCAAGTGGCAAATACCACTATCTCCAGGAAATTTCCGCCACTGCAAAGGGATTTCCTCACATGATAGTGAAACAAGTTCATTATCGCGCTGAAAATCAGCCTTGCAATAGGATGTACTAGCATTGAGGAACATTCAAGCAAGTTCACCCTGGCAGAGCTTCATAGCTTGCATGACATCAGAGAGAGCTTGATCAAGCAATGCACAACATTGACAAGAGGAATGAAACAAGCCAACGATAGAAACAACTCAATGTCAGTAAGCAAATCGAAGTTATCGGCAGCTCCAGCCTACAGTTAGTGACTAGGAGCGGCAGTCGTGTCCACCCCCATTTTTACAAGAAGAGTTCAATACTCAGACATGAAATCTTCTTGTAGCTGGACTTTCATTGAAATCCAGAGTGTATCCACGTTTCTTACCATCTTGTTTCCTTTAGTTTCCATGAGATCGACTAGCCTCTCCAACTCAATATGACGCTTGTTGCTACGGCAGAAATAAGAATAAACGGGCTGAAACAAATCCTTAAGTCGAGATACCATAGGAAATTTGGACATTGTCTCTACCACAAGGTTGAGATGATGACTGACACAATGAGAAATGGCACCCATTTTTCTCGAATTTGGGTTGTGACTCTTGTCTTTGCTCCTTGGAATATGCTGACTCTGTCAGCACCAACACAAACCGATTTCAAAGCGATTTGATCACGAGACAATCCCCCCTCCCCCATCAAAGCGTGCATGATAACATTAATCAAATGGTTAGCAGTGCCGCTCTCTGAAACACAGTAGAGGTGTAGAAGATGCGGCATTCTCTCCTAGCTACTCATCGCATAGACATGGACGTCCACCCAAGAGGTGTTATCGATGGCCGTAACTTCATCGGCACTAATTGAGATTATGTTAGCGGATTGGATAACACTCTTGAAGGCTGCAAGAACAGATTACAGATGCATGCAAGTGTTCATTCATCTCCCAACCTGTACTCTTAGACCAATGTTTATGAGGGAGATTTTTTACCTTTAGCTGCCGCAATAAGTATTGATGACGCTTGCAATCGCACATTGGACGACCATGAACAAGAATGTGAAAGAGGGTTGAGAATTGAACTCCCTTTTTTTTCATGTCACCCTCCAAACCGCCAAGCAATTGGTCAGCAACGGTGCCCACCTGCTTCCGTCCAGCCCACAATTTGTAGAATTGCAAGTGCCTGCAATCGTGCTTCATGAAAACGTCACCCTTTTTTAGGTGAGGTTCTGGGACGCCATCCTCTTGGCATGTCCCCTTACCCTCGTGTTTCTCCAAGTTGTCTAATTTTAGCACCATCACTTTGGGCCTCCCCGTGATTGTCGTGCAACTACGGCAAACGCCCCCAACAATGTCGCCATCAGAATCCCGGGTACGCAACTCCCATATTATATGCGAAGGTCATCGGCATTAAAACAGCTTACACGATGGCTTTTATAAAAATTATATAGAATTAAAATGAGCAAAAAGTTGGGTGAAGACCAAATTAAATTAAATAACTGTAGAAAATGCTTGGTTGTGTATTTATTAAAAAAAAACTTCACAATATATATCAAGAATTAAAACCCCTACTTTATTAATCTTGTAGAGCGCCTAATCGGGGTGTTAGAAGTAGTATCTGATGAAACTACAGGGCCCTTTCGAGGTCTCCCTCTTTTAGAAGGAGCTGTAGCAATTATAGATGTAGTACACTCATCTCCACTTCTAACTTCCTTGTACAAGCCCCTACGCTTCATCTCACAATCCACATGTTGAGTTCCCAAAGAAGCTTTGGTTCCACAAAARCCATCAATGAAGTCATTGCGCCTATTGAGAGTTGCTAGTGCAACACAGGTGGTCTCATCTTCAGAGCATTCAAAAGGAATAGGACCTGAAATTCCAAGTTTGGCTTTGCACTTTGTTAGTATTGATGCCAAGTAAATTAATGTATCCTCATTCAGACCAACAGTGTACAAAAATCCCTCATTGTTATAGATCTTTTGGCTAGTTTTCATAGCTGGTCCTAACAAATTGGTAGAAAGAAAATTATGTGTGGAAGCTCCACCAAAATTGTGGACTACCTCAAATAATTTCACAGTGCTTGGATGGTACCTCTTTCCATGACCATCTCCATCACATTTATGAACATATAGCAAATTAGAGGCTGTATCAAACAAAAGATTATACAAAGTAGATTTTTTTTGAAATGCCCCAGAATCTGCAGCCTTCCTAAAGAGCTCTGCTATTTCAGGTAGTGAGCCATCAATCAAAGTAGTCTCCAATTTATGCTGAAGATATTGATTGGCTGTTGTTGCTCTAGTCAAAGCCAAATTCAACATAAAAACTTGGCCACTACATGCATCAGCTCTCCTCTCCCACTCTCTAGCTGAGGTAATCAATTCCTCATGTTGAAGATAACCAAAATGTGTACCCCGTTGCATGAATCGTTCTCCACTAAGAACTATTGCTTGACTTGAACGCCAAGCTCTTTTTTTGAAGTCATCTAGTTTAGGGATCAAAGGACACATGTTGCAAAACATGATAGAACAATCAACGTGCCTAAATGTCCCTTTAATGTAAAGAGTTTCATTATTCTTCTCTATACATTGAGAATAATGTGGATCAAGATACCACAATGTTCCAACATGAAGATCATTTAGTAACAAGCTACAATCTACAACTTCATTCATTATGACTAATGACTTCTTGTAGAATCCATGGCAAACATTTTTTCCAATATAACCCAATAACACATGATGTGGAATATCGATACGATTAGGGATAAAAGATGGAGGATACTTAGCTGCTCCTGATTTGACCCCTTTTGCTAGAGAGGCAACAATGGTAAGTTGGTTACCTCCTCCACCAGTAACATCCTTGTTTTTCATTGATTGTAGGTGTATTGCTCCCTTCATAAGGACACCAATTGTGTCCCCTTGCCCAAACTTTCCCTTGTAGTCACATATTGTGCATCTCCAATTATTCTCATCAATCATTACAGCCCCTGAGATATAACCACAAACTTTTATTAGAATCATACATAAGAAATGAAATAAACTTTATACAAAATAAAAGGAAAAAATATAATCACCTTCTGAAGTATGCTTCACTATCCAAGATCTCCTCTTCAATTCAGTGAGTTCAGTATTTGTAGCAGCTTCCATCTTGAACTTGGTCACTCTCTTTTGTTCCAATAAAGCCATCTCATGCTTTGATTTATCACTAGGCACTCCACGTTTCACAGATAATTTGGGTTGGAGATGTATCTCAAAGTTAGACAAGTTAAATGATTTCCCTGGATTAACACACATTTCTTTCTGACATGGATCACACCAAATGATCCAAGTTGACAAACCCTTCTTCACATCCTTGGAWAGGCATGGAACAAACTTACCAAAGTCACATTCGGGATATTTCTTCACTAGTATTTCCCAATTCTTCTGCAACTTTTTAGGTATCCCAATAATATCAACTTCCAATCTATCACTAACACCCATATTTGTAACCTCAGAGTTAGTGTCATCCATAGGAAACTCTAATTTAACCTTGGCACAAGAAAGTGAAGTACTACTGACATTGGATAGACCATCATTTACTTTCAACCTCTTAGTTATAGATTCTATCAAGCATTCATCATCATCTATCAACATAACATCACCATGTGATGAAGGAGCAGTGCTTACAGCTGAATTCTGTGTAATTTCATGCAAACATGATGGTGAGGTTGATGGTAGAGGCTGATGTAATGATCTGTGGCACCCACATGCACCACACTTTTGGACATTGGCCACATCAGGATAAAACAATTGGCAACCATCAACCTCACCATTGTGTTTCTTTACACAAGCACCACTATCTRGAGGTCTATTGAAAATTGCATGGTGAAAGCTTCTATGACAAGTGCAACAATCACAAAGCAAGGGGTTTTCATCTGAAGGATCAAACAACAAACAACCATCTCCGTTGCAACCTATRAGACGTTTGCACTCCAAGAATTTAATACCATCCATCCTCAATTCTTGGAATCCTTAATTCCAAACAAGAATGAGACTTGGTATGTTGCAATGTAGCCCAATTTGAAGAAGATATCTAGAGGACAACACACCAATAGTATCACCACATCTGCATCATGGAAAAAAATATATAAAACTGATAAAACTTTCAAAACCTCTTGACAAAAAAATATGCCTTTCTTGTATTTTAAACTCTATCAATCTGTATAGCCATAAACTAGACTTTAATTTCTTTTAAACCAAGGATTAATAATTTCAAAATGACAAATTGAATGGATCATACTGTAAAAAAACATTATTTAGTTGAAATCAAATTCTTCATCGCTGAAATTGATGAAAAATTATGCATGTGTTAGTCCTAAAACAAATAGAATTGAACAATCAAAAGTCTACATAAGACATACTCAAAATTGCTAGAAAACTTAACACCTTAAGTAAATATTCTTTGTGCAACCAAGAAGTTCTAGATACAAAGAAGAAAACAAACACTTCAAAAAGTCYTTGAAAARGAACAAAATRGAGGTGGGCTTTAGCACCTGAATGTAACAACCTCCAAAACCAATGTGCCTTGTAGATCGAACAATRTAATAATGAATATGCAGTATGTTCTGAAAAATCCAAAATCAATGACAACAATGAGTTATTAATGATGAACACATCCATCAACACATTCATCAATAAATAAATAATAAAAATGAAATATTGAAAATAAATCCATTCTTGACCAACTCAAGTCTAATGAAAAAAGCACAAGGTCTAACTAGGGCTTTTTGGTCCTATAGGAATAATAATAGGTGAGTATGTAATCTAGAAATCACAAATCAGAAGTTGAATAATTCAGGGGCGAATTCATGCACTTACATCTTTCATTTRCTCCAAAGAGTGGAACAAYTACTTCTGTTTCATCTTCCTCAAGTACTGCATACAAAGCAAAAATTTGTRACAATGGCATTATTTAGTGTATCAMAAAAAAAGACACCATAGAACAATAAAAGAAATATAAAATATGGTCACACAATTCAATAAAAAAGCACATTSAACTGAGTTAAGTAGCCTTGTGTAAGGTAGCTTGGTGCTATATTTTCTGTAGATTTAGACTCCTGTCACCAACATCAACTTATCTATTCCTATACTTTCATTTTTCACAATAAAAATATTTTCCAAAATAAATGGTATGCAAATTGAAGGATTGTGTTGTTATTTAACCTCATGGTAGTGATTYTCATCAAATTGAGTGAATGTGGGAATTCTTTGCAACTATAATATATCAACTATTTGTATATGGTAGTTGAGAGACAGTAATATGATTTTTGCTCAAGAATTTATCATCTCCTCATTGATAAGCTTGRTTGAYGGATTGGTTAGATGAAGCCCAAAAAGCTTGATTTGTACSTCAGYACARCATGTTTGTGGTCCGTTGGGCTTCAGTGCTTGCACTTTTCCTACACAATCCAAGCAAATATACTATTAGCTCCAACAAACTATGATTACAGTCTAAGCAAACATGCTATCAACTCCAACAAACTATGGTTATTAWTATTTCACATGAGTTTTAATATTCCACCCYTTGGGATTACTCAACTTTTATGAGCTTAAAAGCCATTGTGATTTGTCCACAACTATAAAACTGAAGGGGATATATTCAGAAGCATGCTTAACAAGTWCAAAGACTACTGACTGTAATTTTAATGGCAGGAGGTCTCAAACAATAAACAATTTTAATATGGAAAACGTTCAATTTCAATACTGGAAGATGGTGTGATTTTATTCTTGCAAGTTTGGTTTCAGTTCGCAAGAGATTAATTTCAATACTGCAAAAGTGTAATTTCAGTACCGCAACAATTTGATTTCGGTCTGCCGATCATTGAATTTGTGTGTTTGTCGTTTGTTCTTGTTTTTGTCGTGTTTTTGCCCTATATCCACGGATTCAGTTTTGTTGTCGTTGTTGTATAGCAGTGTCGCGCGGATTCTGAGGTATGGTTCTGGTTTGCACTAATTGTGTTCTGTGTTTTTAAAAAAGAAATTTGGGGCGGTTTGATCGTCGAATTTTGAAATTTTCTAGTGTAACCTGTTGAGAGCAGGTTTTAAGATGAGAAATTCAGGGCTTTGATAATGGCTCAATTTCTGTTCGCCATCAGATCTGGTGTGTGCCTATGTTGCAATGCAGCAGTTTGAAAATTTGAGGGTCTTTAGTCGTTAGGATTTAGGGAAGAATAATCGGTATATATTTTTTTTCTATTTCAGGCTTCTTCACGGTTTTCGTCAGTTGAAATTGCAGACGCCTTCTTGTGCTATGTCTTTGTTTCTATTTGAAAATGAATTTTTCGATTTGAGGATGGAATGTTCAGACCCTAATTCACATATTGCCAGTCTCGATTTACCGTCTCCATTATTGCGATTGGGTATCAGGTTCGAGGAGGTCTATTATATWGTCCTCGTTTATGTAGGGCTGGTGGATTGGATGCGAGTTTCAGCAGTCGAATTTCGTCGTAGTGGATTCAGAATATTCGCTTAGGAACGACTGCTGAGGATCCTCTTAAAAGTAGAGTGTCTTTCATGTTGTTTGTACAATTTCTTTTTTGAGCTTGATCGGATTGAATAAAAGACTCGTGTATGCAGGGTATCCGTTTTCTCTGGAAGCATGATTGGATTGTTCTTCGTCATGTTTCTGTAATCTCAGTTCCGTGACTTTGCTTTGTGATATGTGGAAATAGGGGAGGTGACCTGTTGGTGGGTTCAATTTGATCTGGAGATAAAAAAACTCAAGCAATTATCCAGGAACAGCTCCTGTGAGTACACGGCAGCAGATGTGAACGTGGGCTTCACTGTACAGGAACTTGTTGCGCTGATGGATGACTAGGTTCTTAGAATAGGGAATGCGAAGGTACCACATCTTGAATTTTGATTGTATATGGGTGGTTTGTGAATTGTTTTCTGTTGCTTGGGTGTAGGCCGCTGTACACTTTTTATCTTATACATGGTTTCGGTTTACTGCAGTTTCAGAAAACGGCGCTTGTGAAGGAGTGGAGTAAATTCCGTGACATTTGTATTGAGTAAACCGTCTTTTTTGGCTCTGAACCGAGGATCAGCCATGGATGGCAATAAGGATGAAGGTTTGCGATGCATGAGAATCGCAAAAAACGCGTTGGAGTCGGGTGACAAAGCCCGTGCCTTGAAGTTCCTGAAGATGGCCAAGCGCATATATCCAAATCCTCAAGTGGATGCTTTTCTGCGGGAGCTAGCAGAAGGAGGTGAGCCGACTGCAGCGAAAAAATCTGACAGTGAAGCGGACTTCAAGCACCAGGCAGGTTCGCAAGATGGTGAGGGGCGGGCTAATGGCATGCCTCGAAGCAGATCAAGCAACTTTGCGGCTGAGGCGAATGGAAATGARGAAAAGAGTAGGAATGGAATTCCACGGAGTAGGTCTACTGCTTCAGTCTCTGATGCAACACCAGAACAAGTTGAGACTGTTCGTAGGATTCGAAAGACGAAGGATTATTACGAGATATTAAGCTTGTCAAAAACTTGCTCCGAAGGCGAAGTACGCAAGGCTTACCGCAAGCTGTCTTTGAAGGTTCATCCTGACAAGAACAATGCGTCAGGGGCTGAGGAGGCATTTAAAGCAGTYTCGAAGGCTTTCCAGGTTGCTCTGCAACCTAGGTCTTCTGTCATGCCACGTGTGTCTTAATTTTGGATGCGGCGCTGGACATAATTCTTTCGGTGACCAYTCTGATGGAGTTTTTAGTTTATTGTGAGATAACTGCTCTGTSGATACCAAAAAGCTCTTTTTTTGTCASAGCTTTTGCACTTGRAGCTTGGTCCTAAAATTCTTTCCATTCGTTTTGCTTTGTTTTTTGAAACAGGTTCTTAGTGATGCGGAGCTTCGAGACAAGTATGACAGAGATGGGCCTGAGGAAGATATTCAGCAGGTTAGGCACAGACACACTGCGAGGCAGTACGGAGGTTCTAATGTATACTATGAGGATGTGTTCGACGCAAATGACATATTCAACTCATTCTTCTTTGGCATGCAACAACAAAACGGTAACTTCCGCAGGGCTCATTTCGTAAGGACTCAAACCCCTCAGTACACACAGCGTGGAGAGGCTCACTCCATTAACCTCCTTAGCCTGCTACAGCTGCTACCGATTCTCATTCTGTTGATCGTTTCCTTGTTTCCATTCTCTCAGCCAGTCTTCAACTTGATGTCAGTAGCTCCCTATCAAATTCAAAGGAAGACTGCTGACCATGAGGTGCTTTATTATGTCAAATCCCATAACTTTGACAAAGAGTACCCCCCAGGAAGTCCTGCCCGACGCAAAGTTGAAGGGCARGTGGAGAGTGAGTATAGAGACATACTTGTACAGAATTGTCGAATGGAGCTTGGTATGAGAAGATGGGGTCAATCTTCGGAGACTCCTAATTGTGATAGGCTCGAGAAGTTTCAGAGGTCTTGATATGTACATGTATGCCCCGTCTTCCCCAGCTAAGGAAACATCAGTTATGTTTGAGATTATTTCTATATGACGCACCACAAAGTAAAGAGTACTTCGTGGAATAAAGTCAGTCTCGTGGATCCACTTTTTTCCATGTACTCATCTTAGATGTTTTAGTACCTGGCACTCCAGATGTCCAGATTTCAAGAAATCGTGCTTTTAACGTTTCATAGGAGTGGATATTGTCACAGCCTTTAGTCAGACCAAGTGAGGCTCTGGTTAAACTACATCAGTTGGGAAGGCCTTGGCTTACACTTATTAACCTTGACCTGGAGAAAACTTCATGTRCACAAACTTATTGGAAATTGAGGTGTTCGTGAGCAGTGCACACAGTTCATGAGTAGGAATTTTTTTTCTTCAAATAGCTGGCTTGATTTTGACGGCTCAGCCTTTTTCAGAATTTAGTTATTATTTTTAGGCTTCAAGCGTCTTTCAAGTAGTTCTGGCTGTTTGGATTCAAGCGTCTATTCTGGATATCTGTCTGCTGCGATTAGCGTATAAGCAAAGGTCAGTTTGGACAATCACTTGTGTAATTGATATTCTTTTGTTTCGGCAAACATTGGTAAGCCAATGCGTAAGTTTCATAACGTTTCAGTCTTGTAGCATGGAGTGAGTTGCTGAAGAGCAAGGTTCTTGTAGAAATCTAGTAGTATATTGGTTCTCATATTGGTTCAGAAGTGTCTTCTGAATTTCTGAAATTTCTAATTCTTTTCTGGCAAGATGTCTCACGTCTTTGGGTAGTGTTTATGTGGGTTTTGGTTGTATGTAAGTGGGCACAAGTGAGTTGAGTTTTACTTGCTTTTGTTGAGTTTGAAATAGGATAAGATAATAATGTATATCAATCCTCTAGTCACCATGATTATGCTTCATGGTCTAATTCACTCTCTTAAGGTAGAATGTTCCCTAAAGTGTGTCATAATAAATCTAGAGAATGGGTAGATCTTTGTTGTTTAATGTTTGAAGTGATGACATTGAAATTAGTATAGGGTTTTGGGAAATCTTCTTCAAATCTTCCTATTCTACTTTGACCTTGAAGATTTTTTGCATATAATATTCAATTTTTTTGTGGACTTCAATCAACAACTTAAGTAACAATTTGTCTACTAGAGATTAAGAAACTATACCAATTTGACCAAACGTTATTGATGTCAAACAATTTCATATTGTAGCTTTGAGCGGTCCTAAGTAATGCGGTCTTGAAAGTGTAAAATGATCTTCAATTATTGTATAGGACTTGCACAATTGAAACTTAAAGTCAATTGGATTGGTTTGTTGGTTTCAACCCCATTCTCGGCCATGGAGAGCTTGGCATTCAAATTCTACTAATTGAGTGGATTGGGTGGATTGGGTTGGGTTGCTGGCTTCAACTCCAATGTGGGCTATACAGAGCTTGGCATTGGAATTCAACTAATTGAGTGGACTCAAGTAGATTGATTATTAAATTTGATTGTTGGTATAGGGAGGGTGACTTTTTGTAATGGGCTTCTTTGTTTATCCTAATGAGTGGAAGCTCAACTAATTGTAGGTTAACTTCTATTTCCATGCAACTCTTCCATCGTTCATTCAATGACATATTTACATGGAGTTAATAAACAAACACCAATAAAAGTAGAACCTCGCTTACTACATCTCTTTGTGCAAAACTTGCAGTAATAGAGTTTGATGTTGGGATCAATTTGAAGAACATTTTTTGAAAAATAGTGTTGGAAGTTGACATATGTAAATGGCCACATTGCATCTCCCTGACATGCAAAAACCTTCGTTAGTGCAAAGTCCCAACATCATGCACTAATGGAATTGATGGTGGGATCAATTTGAAGAACATTTTTTGAAAAATAGTGTTGGAAGTTGACATTTGTAAATGGCAATTCATTGCATCTCTCTGACATGCAAAAACCTCCTATAATGCATAGTCCCAACATCATGCACTAAGAGAGGTATACCTTTTTTAGTGCAAAGTTCCAATACTATGTACTAAGAGAGGTCTACTTGTTGATTTAAAAAGTTTAGAGATATACGTCCTTTAGAACAAAGTCCCAATACTATGCATTAAGAGAGGTTCTACTTGTATATTTAAAAAGTTATTTTAAGGTTGAATAGAAATTTCTCCTCTAAGAAGTTGTCTCTTTCTTTAGAGCTTCAAAATTATATTACCTCTCTTTCTAAAAAAGACGCATGTTTTCTTTGCAAAATACAAAAGAAATACGGGGCTTTTTTAGAAATAGAGGGAGTAGCATTCTTCATTTCAAATTCGATATCTAACAAATTCATTACCTCCATACAAAATTTTTAGCAAGTAGAATAATCAAATATTAAAACATGCAAGACAATTGAAAGTATTTGTTCTCTAACCTTGTACTATTGGAAGTCATTCAAGATTGAATGTTTGCATAATCAAATAAATATAAGTTGAACTTGAACACACATGGCCCTCCGTAACCACGATAGTCACAAAAATATTTTGATTATTTGATCAATAGCTCAGTACATTCATTGATTCTACAATTAATGATGAAGTAATCTATCAAACCTTTTAAATATGCAACTTCCTTACAATGTTCAAAACCACCACTTAGTCAAAATCACCTTAATTAACCTTTAAGTGCTGGACTAGTTACTGTGAAAATCATCATTTTTGGTATTGTGTGAATCATTTGCTAAGAAAAACAAAACACTCATTACAAGTCAAACTATTGTGCAAGACCTCCCATTTTCATACAAAATTTTAGAGATAAACATCTATATTTCTTATATAGAAGGATTCTATGACATCCATTGAACATTTAGTGTCTAGTGTAAAGTTACAAAATTGATCCTATGACCAAGGTAGTCACCAAAGTAGTCTGATTACTGGACCAATACCTAGGTACATTCTTTATTTCCACAGGTAACAAAGAAGTTATCTGGCATTGGATGAATTTGAAAGGTCCGAATCATTCTTAGAGGGTTAATGAGTTCGATGTTGCCCCTGAAAGATACCTCTCAAGACTAGTATATAAATACCTCAAMTTTTTCTACAAGAATAAGCATAATGATATAGTAATAATTTGGGAAATTCTGTGCCCTTAGTGAATTACACTAATGATGGTAAATAGTGTTACCTACACTAATTGATTTAAAACAGCCATAATTTTTTACTCTTAATGAATATTTTTACGAAGTGCATGGATCCTAACAGTACTATACATGAAAAAACTTTGTACCTATAGTTGGTAAAAATATTCATTAAGAGTAAAAAATTATGGCTGTTTTAAATCAATTGGTGTAGGTAACACTATTTACCGTCATTAGTGTAGTGTCACACGCAGTTAAAGGGATAAATTGATGTAGTTCTGATACTCTGGCCCTCAAATGTATGATATGTTTTTTTTGTAAAACGCTCCGGACACAGAAACAGGTTCTCAATTAGACTTTGGAATGCCAAATTCAACAGTCGCAAATAACCAGTGCCCTAGTTACAATGTCGACATTAAAAACTGCAAATTTTACATTTGGAAATAATTCAATGTTCGCTCAGGACAAGTCGAATTCCTACAGACTAATGGCCTCTATGAATAAAAACCACCTACTTGTAACTAAACATAAAATTATCCCAAGTACAGTGATACTATAGAAGAACCTCCCACGTCGCGGCACATGCCGACGCCGGTGCAATCTTGCTTCACGAGGTCGGCGTAGAGCATGGGGAGGACCACTTGGCCGCCGCCGTAGATGAAGGAGCCCGTGCGGTAGAAGACCTCCCACCACTGCCAGCCACCGAATGCAAGCAAAACAGTAAGCACACAMAAATTCGGAATGCTCTCCGGTTGCAACTTTCATTCAGGGGTGGCAGTGAGACCTCCCACGAAGGGAATTTCAAGTGTTTACTAAATCTTGAATGCTTTGCTATTTGCGTGTACTGTTCTTCACAGCAAAGAGACTCTGGATTTGAGTTACCGAGGACAAAATTCGAACACTGCCTAATTAAATTGGCTTCAGAAGTAGAAGATAATCCTGACATTGTTGAAAGTAACAGAGAAGCGGCCGGGTTTGTTGAAAGAGTTAAGAGACACTCTGAGTGGAGTTGGCTTAGAATCTCCTTCCTAGTTGAACGGACAAGCGGGTCGATCAGAAACTAGTTCTTGATGCTTCTGGAAAAGCCATTCAAATTTGTTCAAAATGTTCCTGCATTCCTGTTTAATAGCACAGGGTTACCAAATACTGCCACTCATGCGATCGATGTACCTGAAGTAAGAGAGAAGGATGCTTCGATGCGCCTCTCATGACAAGCGTCACGACCAAGACCGTGATCCATGTGGTGATCAGCACGGCCCCGCCGAACATTCCGAATCCGTGCTTCCCAGCTGACGTATCGACCTCCTGGAACAAACACTACCGACAGTAGATGGGAGAAAGATTAGGACCATATCCCATGGTTGTTAAAATGTCGGATTCTCACAAAATTGGTAGGATTGCTTTGAAAAAACTGACCTTTGAGAACCGGATCATTCTATATAGTAGGCATGATGTAAAAATCGGACCGATGTCATAAGTCACAACACGTTTGCTCAAACAGAGCCCTTTGAACTATCAAAAAGCGCTAATGCTTGAGATGCTAAGAAACAGCTTGACCTTATGTTTGAAGGTTATCTACCCCTTTATGACCCTTGCTTCAACATGATTTGACATGATTCAATCATTAGGGTTATGCCCAGTAAAGTGATCAAAMTACAGTCTCAATACGGAAACTACCGTGGCTGAGAATGTTATTTCTCATAGCAAGCTCTCCTTGTCCGAATCTCATTGTCAGACTTGGAAGTCCTAGCTGTCAATATATGCGCCGCGGCACAAGAATTCAAAATTTTGAACACTTAAATGTCAATTTTTTAGCGTTCTGAAATTTGCCGTTTCAGTAAATACCTGTAGTCATTCAAGAATCTAGTACATAGAAAGAAGCAATCAGAACGATGAGACATATCAGGGAGTTAGAAAATTTATGACTGACAGACGGGATGCACGGAGCACTTACAGTAGCCTTCTTCGGCGTTTGTTTTTTGTAGTAAGACGAAGCGATGGTGAGCAAACCACTCCCCACGATGACAGCGGGGAATGTGTACGGCTTAGGCCAGTAGAAGGCGATCGCGGCCGTCACGGTGCAGATGGTGGCCAGCAAAGGGGGGACGCACAATGTCCTGCATAAGGATTTGGATGCTGATGCTACCAGGGCCACTCCCACCGCCGCAACACCTACAAGCACAATCACGTTCAGCTTCATCAAGTCACAACTGCCTTCAATTTCAAATTAGTTACTTGATCAGTCAATTCCTGGGGCCGAATTGCGGCCAATTCAGAGTGCTCAGCAACATAAATAAGACGGTGTGGAAGAGTGCAACTCATGGTTTTGATATTCGAGAATGTTCTTGCGAAGTTTGAAGTGTCAATTGTTCGAATTCGAATTTTGCTACAACGTTTTTTAATCGCATCTAAGAGGTTCGAGCTTAAGAAGACAGGACGACAGTAGAAATGGAAATGTTGAGCTTTGAATTCCAGGATGAGTATAAACATAAGACTTTGCTGGGATCTAGTTTTAAGTTGGAGACCTAGAACTACTCTGGTTCTTCAAAATTCAGCCTTCGGAATGCCTGCCAACTTTATGAATATGGGCTACCCTTTGAAGCGGACCGTAGGATGGCCATAGCCAGGATTTTGAATCTTCCTTCTGTTACGTACCTGCAGCAATACCCTTCAACCAACCTTGCGGGTTCTCGAGTTTCTTTGCAGCAAAGGCACCGATCGCTGTCATGAGGATTGCGCCAGGGTACTGAAACAATGTTCCGGACATAAGACCACCTGCGATTTAGCCCCAACCCAAGCCGCGAATCATTCAATAGGACTCTCAGTAATCCCAATCATTTTCATAGTCACAACCAGAGTACTGTCTGTACCCCTTTGGCGGTGAAGCTGCTTTCAATAGCAACGAGAACTGCTTGAGAATGTCGACGTACCCCACCGGCGCCATCCTCTCCTCCTCTTCAATCACGGATTCGCCATCTCCCGTGGCCGTGGTCAGCTGCGGATCCGGCGCTTCTACGTCCATCGAGTGCAAGCATCCATCCTGACCGCCGCCGCCTGTGGGTCGCCTGTGCAACTGCTCCAAGGTTGCAGTGACCGGCTCTGTCATCGATTCTCGACTGCAAATTAAGACCGAAGTACCGATGAGGGCGACAAGCAGCTAGCTAGCTAGCCACACGGCAGGGATCCGAATCGACTGAACCCAATGCAATCAAGAAGGGGAATCGGTACGCACAAACTTAAGCGAAAAAGAGGCATGATTGTGCACGTAATCTGAGAGGCGAGCTCGGAATCTTCGCCGCCAGTTGCACTGGCCAAAGCTTACGTACTAGCTCTGTAGAGTGTGGCRCAGGWGACGACGATTATCCCGGAGTTGAAGACTTTACGAGGTAGGACCTGTTCGTACGTACTCCCCGGCCGTACCGGGGGGATTGCATCTGGTCGGGATGCTGTGGCGAGCGGCGAGCATCGTGCTGCGTGCTCCGCCGTTTGAGAGCCGGGTGGGCACCAGCGTGTTTTCTTTTGTGTGTGGGTGGTGTGGGGGGCTGTAGAGCAGCTGCGGTAGAGCCTTGCGTGCCGTGCCGTACGTGCCTTCCAAGCCAAGGTGAATAATCACAAGGAAGGTAGCGAATTCTACCTGATTCATCAAACGGCGAATCGGTAAAGTTTGAAGTAAACAAACTCGCAATTCATCAAAAAGGCAAAATCTCTTTTCTGTCCTACATTATGTTATATGTAAAATAGTAATATCAGTTCACTATGTCATAAAGTTTGACGTAAACAAACATGTAATTCATCATGAGGCAAGATCTCTTATCTTTCCCACATGTTAATAGATTTGCAATGATGTTATGATTTCACCATGTGGTAATTCACACAAATAAGCATGTAGCTCCACCACTATCTATACAACCGAGCACGAGCTAATGAATACCTTCACAATTCACAAATACCCAAGCACACCTAATACAAGAACTCATCATACATCAGACGTTGGGAACTGCGGAACAACAGAGATAAACCACGTTCAGCTTGAATGATATTAATTATATACCCCGGTTATATACTGCACATGGAATTCAATCCTCACTTACATCAATATATGATCCGATCAATGAAACATAAAACTCATATATCAAACTAATTAATGCCATTCATATCAAAGTGCGTATGTAAGCTGAGTGGAAAATAATCTGGCTGCACGAACCTAAACGAGCTTGATGTCAAATACGTTGCCATTGGCGTCTGCTTTGCTTTGGCAATTGCAGCCTTCATTCCTGTACTTTATTTTGTATTGCGTCATTTTCCCTCGCCAACTAAAGCCATTCTTCACGAAATTGAGCCGCTTTAATTTGTTCTACCTGTCGATAGTTGCGTCGATCCAGACGTATGACGAATCGGTCAACCTTGCTGTCCTACAGTGAGAAGTTGGACGATTTTTGTGGTTTGTGCTGGAACTCAGTCACCCAGGATGAAGATCGATATCGATCTCCTTTCCCCTCCAGGCTAGGGTTCTCCAACGATCGATCTCTGAGTAAGAAGTCCCCTTTCACGATCACAAACACAGCCTCGAGACATCATTCACCTTCAATTCGAGGTACCTAGCTTCGACATGCGCACATCGATCTCATATCAGCGCAGCTTCTTTTCCCAAAATTAATGCATTGCTAGTATAGATGTCTTCCGGTCGGCTGTACGTACTGATGAATCTGGGTTTGAATATGGCTTTCAGAGTAGCTTAATAATGTGGCAGAGTACGTAGTTTGCTTAATTAATTTGGCAGGCACTATCGATCTCGTTGATTTAGTTGTTGAAGTGGTGTCGACACTGTGGTACGTAGGAGTTCGGGGTTGGGGACTTCCTGTGATACATGTACTGTACGTACAACGAAACAGAGTATCTGAAGCAACTACGCATCCATGCTGAAGTCATTAATTGCGGATGTGATGCAGAGCGTTAAACCGTGCCCACGAACTTGTCCCAGCAGGGTAATGTTTGGGGTAAAAGTAAATAAAAGCCCCCTATATTGAGCCATCACTAGGCTAGGGCATGTTCTCTAGCTCCCCTTTCCAATTTGGGGTCTCTGATTGCAAATATGAATTCAGAAATTGCAAAAAATAAATTGTGCAAAAAATAAAACATTCCTGCATTTTCCCTAGTGGTAAATCTAGCCTGCGGGGCCCAATTTGTGGGCACGATTTAACGCTTTGCAAAAGAAAAGCTCATGGAGCCTTAAATAGTGAAATTCATTAAAATGGTGGCATTCCGTCATTTTGGCACTTTTAACAGTTCAGACCGTGTGGTCTGAAATCTAAACCCATCATAGATTATTGGAATCTATACCTGTCTTAGATTTTTGACACCCACAACTCTCCAAATGTTTCAGAACGTGCACTCTGAAATCTAAATAAGTCATAGATATTTGACATCTACATATATCATAGATGACTCAAAATCTATACCAATCTTAGATTTCACATAAGCAATTCAGATTGCAAAGTTGAAAATGGCACATGGAATACCGGTTATACCGCCAGTTTAATGAAATTCGCCATCTTAAGTTTGTGGTAATTATTTACAGTTACCTCCCATCTCCGTGAACTGTCACAGTTACTGTTTGTGTGTTGGCAGGCCGGTGTCGAATAAATTTTGCTTCGCATTCTCTAGCTCTGTTTACTATGCACTGTGCTGTGCGTTGTGTGCAGCTATTCGCTACCAAAGAATTACGTATAGGGCAATGCCCAAGGAGGAGGGCATTTTGCGATATAAAGGGCCAAAGACTGAAGGGACATTGCCCGACAAAAATGACGAGCAGGAAAAAGACGAGCAGGCTAATCAATGGTAAATTCTTTTAATTTTTTTTGCTACAATGCTACCCATTTCTAGTTCGACTTTCCTAACAAATTTGTAAAGTGTCCTTATAGCTATTGATATGAAGTGAAATATTCCAAATCATTCTCTTAGAGTCTTAGGGTATGGTTATTGGTATGTCTTGCATTGTGAATGTAAGGTAGCTTCAGTGAATTGATGGCGAATTTCATTAAATTGGCTATATTCCATGTTCCATTTTTAGACCAAGCAGTCTGAACTATGATAGTGACATTTAGGACATAGTGGCATCTAGGACATAGTGACATCTAGGACAGGTATGAGACATCTACAACGTATGTAGATTCCAAAAATACATGACATGTTTAGATTTCAGACCGCGCGGTCTAAAACATCTAAGACAAATGTAGCCTTCAGAGATCTAGAGCAATTATAGATTCCAAAATCTATGTTTGGTTTAAATTTCAAATTGCGCGGTCTAAAACATCTAGGACAGATGTAGACTTTGTAGACTTCAAAGATCTAAAGCAATTGGGTAGTTGCAAGAAACACCTGTCGTTTTTGGGTCAAAATGGCCTTAATACTCGAGTACTGTGACTTTTGGAATAMAATTTTCAAAAATGAAATAAATATGGATAATTTGTAAAGCATTCAAAAAATTACATGTTTGAAAATTCAGACTTAGGAAAATTTATTTCCAAAAGTTATGCACACTCAAAGAGTGATGGAAAATACCAAGAAAATGAACACTGGTAGACACCTAATTGGGGGCAGGTTAAAAATAGTAAAATAATTTCAAAAATTTTGAAAAAATTATTCAATCTCTGAAACTATCTCATGTACCTTCATTCCAAATTTCACTCCAAAAAATCAAACTATGCAAAAGTTATGAGCAAAAAACCACCTGTCCAAGGGCAAGGGGACAAAAAATAGGACAAGTGTTTCTTGCAATCACCCAATTATAGATTCCAAAAATCTATGATTGGTTTAGATTTCAGACCGCCCGGTCTAAACTGTATAAAGTGCCAAAATAACAAAATACCACCATTTTAATAAAATTTGCCATATTGAATCATTGTATAGTAGAAATATATTCAATATCATAATTGATTGGTTGTTGATGGCTAATCCTCATGATAGAGGATGACATGAATAAACAAGAGGAAGTTGAAAAGTTTGAATGGCTTGCAAGGTGCCAAGGTTCATATTTTTTGTAATGTTTTTGTCCCTTATTTTTTTTCTATAAGCTATTGGTTCAATTTTTACCTATATGTAGTTATATTGTTTACTAGGGAAAGAGATATGTAGAAATGTTATATTAATTCCCGTAAGGGATTAGGTTATCCTTCCTTGTTATTTCTAGGGCACAACGTACAAAGGTTAAAATCCTCTAAGGAGACTTGCAATCAAACGACAAATAATGACACTAGAAATGAGTGCAAGCCTAGAAATGCAAGCCATTAGATGTTTTTTTGCTAGTCTAAAGGGCTACGATTTCCCCGAGTTCTTGGATTGTGGGAACTCAACCACTCCAACATGCTGATGTGGCAAAGCGACTACCATGTCATATTATAATAAAAAATTAAAATCTTTTTTTTTGAAAAAAAATCTTTTTTTAATATTTAATATTTATATTCTTAATATTTTAATAAGTTTTTTAGTTTTTTAATATTTTGATATTTCTCTTAGTAATTTTTTAATTCAAGCCAACATGGGAAACCATCCTAAAACGGCCTCTCCAATGTAGCCGAAAAACATCTAATGCTACAAGCCTGGAGCCAAGATATGATGAGCCTAAAGCTTTCACTACTAAAAAAGTCATTTTTCCTATTGTTTTGGTTGTGTTGATCTAGTCACCATTTTGTTGATTATGACAAAAATCCACCTATTCTACAAAGGAATCTTGAAGATTATCCTAAAACAATTGTAGAGTAGGTGGATTTTTTTATTTTAAACATTTTTTTTAAGGAATTTATATTACATATGACTGTAGATGATTATAGGTACCCTATAACTATAGATGATCATGTGGTCATACTAACCTTGAAAATTTTCAAGGAACTCTTTAAATGAATTGTTGAAACCATCCAAAAATTACTCCACCGGATTGTCCATCAACTCATTCCATTTCAAAATTATGTTTGGCTTGAAAGACTTTGCATTTCATAATAATCACAATATTACAAAGTTGTGCCACTCACAACTTCCTTCACCATCTTTCAAAACTACAATTTCTACAACTAAACTAAAAAATATCTACTAAAAGCAAACGGAGATCTATTTAAAAATTTATTGCCAGAATTGCGAGAAAGATGAAAAAAGCAACTACAATATTGTGGAGACTTTGCACCTCTTTAATTATCAATTTTTAAAATTCCAACCCTTTATAGTAGAAGCTTTATTTTATTGACGCTAAAACTACAGCCATGAATGAACTTGTCTTCTTAAAGATTCATCTTGCAAAAATACTTGAAAAAGTAATATGAGTGCTTGCAATTTATGTTTGGTAGAAAACCACCAATTGTAGCCACAACCACATTTGAGTGATTGCAAGAAAGATCAATCCTATTTTTTATTAGATAAATAGTGACAGAGTTGTCATCTACTATAACTTATGGTATTATATCTTTTGAAAAATAAATCTAATGACTTTAAATTTTCATTGGAGATGGCTAACTTGATTGTGCTTATATCCCTTATTTTTAAAATGAACAAAATCATTCTACTTATATTTATAAGTCAAATTTGCTAATTTGTCACACTTTGAGGTTTATAGGGTTTTAATACTAGACAATACTCAAATTAATTAAGGGGTTTTGAAGTCTGATAACCTAGTTAGGAAGGTTGAAAAATAGATTTTCTTTTCAACTTCAACACTAATATGAATAATATCTTATAATGTGCATGGTCAAAGTGTACAAATTTTTTTTCACATATTGTTATACAAACCTTGTGCGAGATCTTACAGTTGAATATGCAAGAAAGTAGTTTTCTTTTATTGTAGCTTTTTGCACTAGAAATGGCAATTTTGAAGCCTTTTCTTTTGGTAAAACTACTAATAAGTCAACCACATAGGATTTGATGTAAGAAAATCCATTCTATAACAGCTTCATCATTTGAGGTTATGAAGAGTATTCTCAATATATTGATTTTTACATTGGTTCTATAATAATCATAATACTACAAATTACATCCCTCTTCATGACTAGACTATCGATTGAAATTTGTATAAATCTTGTCAGTCACTTGATGCATGCAAGACACCAAGTCTCCAATGGATGACTTCACTTCATACTATAAGATGGAAAAAATGTTTTTTCATGTATTTTTTTTTTAAAGGTATTTGAGTACATTTTCAATGAATGGTACTACACATTTCTTCTTTATGACCCCAACTCTGGACTACACAATTTCAAGAGCTGAAAAGGCTCGAGTAAGGTCACCGGACACACTGCCAAGTCAAGTCATCCAATCTCAAATTCCTACATAAATTTTTAAGTTTTAAAGTTGGTTGATAGAAGAGCTAACATTAAGAATTACAACCTCCTCCAACAAAAGAGTGACAAAAAAAATTGCCTTGAATGAAACTCAGACTTGGCTTGGCATTTTTATGGACCAGCCAGAGTGAAGGCTCTCTCCCTCCCTCATTTCTCATTTCTGTTGGCGCCATTGGCTTTTCCTCGACTTCCGGCGTCCCGGTGCAGATTTCTTGGAGAGCTTCCACTCATCATCAACCAGAGGCCCTGTTTTCTGGTCATGGCCGACGAAGTCATTGTTGACATCGTCTGCAGCGTTTCCTTCCCGAAGTCGTTTGGCTTCCGTTTGCAGCTCCTGCATCATCTCCATTGTCGTCCTTGTGGTGATGCCACGGACATAGCCACTGAACGGCGGGGGCGGCACAATCACAGACTGCCAAACCTGTCCTCCAAACAACATAACAAAAGGAGCTAAAGCAACATAAAAAAGAAAGAAACCAAAGCAAAAAGACGTAATTAAAACCAAAAGGAGCAAAGGCATGCTCACACTACTTGGTCTTGAGAGTGGTGACTGTTCGTGAGGGTGTTAAGTAATGAATCTAGGTACAAATTTTGAATTGGATTTCCTTCACTGACACGTACCTCCCGCTAGCAGCAACCCTAACAAGTGTAAACACACCTCTTAAGAGATTGATACTCCACTCTCTGTTGTCTTTTTAACAGTTTTTGGGTACCGATATTTGGAACCAACACAAACAGAGCTCTTGAGTTCGTTGATTTTGACAATGTTCATATAAATTGGCCCTGTCTCAATCATATTTCTCACTAATATCGATTGGTCAGGTTAAAAGCATGAACATAGCATTAAGAGAACGCTTCTTGAGTACTCATAGAATTGGCATGACAAGGACTCCTTGACACCTTGCTTTACAGAGTTGAACTCAATTTGAACAAAGGGGAGCAATGAACCATAATCTTCGAGTATGCCAGAGCTTCAATTTCGATTGCTTTTCTCTAAATTTAGCATGACTTTGCTCACATCACTCATATATAGTTGCTACTGCTCTCAGAAGGTGAAACGCCACTAAASAAAGTTACAAAGGTTTTATGAAYGCTTAGGACTACTCCTGAGRTTCTTTAGGGGTMAAGAMAATCTMTCTTYGGCAGSAGAGAGAAATGAAACTGAAAGACGGACTGAGATGCTGTGATAATACCTGTTGTAAGGTGACCACAGAAGCAACGCGTTCAGTTCCACTTTCGGAGACGAGCACCGGGGCACCAGACTCGTCAATAAAGAGAGGCTCAATTTTCCACGATCCCTCAAACCTCTTCATGAACCCGGTTTTGGCAAGCCGGTATTTCACCTGCAAGAACAGTCATTGTATGGGAATGGGGCTCTCTACGTACCTTTCATCCATCCACCCTTGCGAGAAGCAAGAGACATGAAAAAGAAGAAGAAGAAGCAACGAGACCTAAGTAAGCCAAAGWGAGAGTACCATGTGTGTGCTTCGATCCTGATCCACCAAAACGSAGGCACTCAAAGTGCCCGAGAGCCACAGAAACCTCCAGCTCGCCAGCTGCTCCAACTCCACCAACTGGCGGACGCCATCATCTTCCAACACCTTGCGGTACTTCACCTCCTTCACATAAATCACAGAAAAAGAAACAACAAATTCCCAACCCCAAATCAAAAAGACGAAAGAATGTCGTTATCTTTGGCACCAAAGAGATGATGAAGTGTGAATCCCAAACACAAACGGTAGAAAATCAGACTGCTGTCCAAATTGTGGGCTGACCTGAATGCTTTTGAAGACGCGCTTATTGTTGGGATCGGTGAGAATGTTGTAAACTGCGTCTGGAGGAATTCCAAGTTCGAACCGGGAATCGAATTTGCACAAAGCTCCTTTGGGTACCGTCACCTGCAGCCTCCATGCTACCGTCACCCCTTGGCCGTAATTTCCCCATTCATGACATTTCACATTCTAATTGTCATGCGGTCCTGGAGCAACAGAAGAACTAACCCTAAGACATCAGCACTAAGGTAGCTCCACCAATTCAGTCTAGCGCCTTAACGCAAGGCCTACAATTTCTCCCAATCATGATTGTAATCAACCATCTTATGACATTAAATACCACCTCATGCTAAGATTCCATTTGTGGAAATTCATTTGATTGTAAGTCTCTCATGCAACGATTTGAAGATATAGGAAGAAAACATTTGAAGAGTTAGAAGTGGAGTGCTTGGTTTTGAGATAGACACCAGAACGACTCTAAAATCTCATCACCAACTCAATACAGCTCCAAAATTTACAAAAACAATTTGGGGTGAGCTCCATCTCCTTATGGCTTTCACATAACAATCACCACACCTTATAGTCTTTTARCCCACCCCGTCTGAGCGCTTCTTAATGGCTTCAGCTTTCAATGCAGAATTATAAGTCTCTCGGGAATTGGGAGTTTGGTGTCAATGTTGCGGAACTAATTCCAAACTGGTATTGATGTGTTTTCAAACAGTGTTGAGTAGGTCAAATTTGGGACTTTCATTTGTTCAATTCTATACTTATCTTTCGATCTGTGACACATTCACTGCGACTCACCGATTCAGGTGATGTAAAGTATGACCCCATTGAATTTTCAATATAAGATCAATCAAATTGGTCATTCAAACACCATGAATCCTTGGTCCCTAATGAGAGGCTAGGGTTGCATTCCAAAATTACCTCCAGAGCCGGAGTCTCATCGACCCACGAGCTGTTACTTCGCCACGCGGCGAGCTGTCTCTGCAACTGCTCCTGAGGCTCCGCCTGTTGCCGACAATGCGCGTCTTTGGTTYCACCACCAGACCCAATTAACGTTGCGGAGTGGCCGCTTGCTGGTTTTGGAAACCAAACCCCAAAGTTACCCACAGACTGCTGGGCCCCCTGTCACCAAATTCGAAATACAACATCGTCATTAAGTAGCTCCACAATGCGAAACCCAACCACCAATTACCTCCAAATCAATGCAAGCAACGGCGACCCAATTTCAACTGCCAKTCATGAAATGAATAATCGCAGCATCAGCAATTAYCAATCCAGGACCWACWAKCTTTGAAACTGCGACYGGACTCACCTTGACGACGTTGTGCAGCCAGGCCGCAGGAGCTTGCAATCGCACGTGAAGCTCCTGCACTGGGTTGCGAACTCCGGCGTCCGCCATAGCCGAGTCGAGAAGGAGACGGAACTGGTGTACTAATGTAACTTAATTCATGAGGGATTGAGGTCGGCCGACACAGGATCTCCGCCCATTATCCTCTCATCAGTCGGAATGCAGGCCTTTGGGAATTGTGAAGAAGGTGTCTYAGAATAGCTTGCTACTCGGAGCACCGCCTGACCGCCCCCTGTTGCTTTTCCAAAACAGGAATCGAATAAAGCTGACACCAAGAGTGGGAGAGCGGTGAAATGGATCACCCTGAGGGACGGTTTACACCCAGAGTCCCAGACCAAGACCAAAGCCGCTTCCATTGAGTGGTCCCTTCATGGACTGATGTGGACCAAAGCTTTGAGGTCCGGTACAAGCTACATCATGCTTTTGGGTACAAACACGTTCTCCAAATAAAGTATCCACTTTTCTACGAACATTCAAAATTATGTGGGATGTGTCAACCAATGAATGAGGGGCCAGGGTGAACTGACCCCTTCATTGTCCCTGTCACAAGATAAATGTAAAAAATGCCCCTTATTTTGTACCACGTCAATTTTCTATTTCATCACCTCCCTTGGCTAACTTGGGGCCACTCATTGCAAATATGAATTCAGAATTTGCAAATTTTGTCATACTTGGCAGATAAAAGAATTCCAATGTTTTTCCCAAGGGTAAAAAAAAGGGGCAATGAGGGGGTCAATTCACCCTGGCCATGAATGAGGTGGGCCAAAAAGATAAGTCTCGGAATAGAAGACAAAGTGGAGAATATTTTTATAGAAATAGAAAGTCGGATTGATGGGAAGAAAAGCAAGTTTGAAAATCCTAAATTCAAGGATGAAAGAGCCAGGGAGGGACCAGAGCTCCATATCCGAAATCACTAGTAGAAAATTCAGTTTTTCTGTTGATTTGGTTGCATTGATTTGGTCACAGTTTGACAAAAATCTATTGATTTCAACAGATTTTTGTCAAAATGTGACCGAATCAACGCGACCAAATCAACAAGAAAAATTGAATTTTCTACTAGTGAATCGAGTTCACTATTTCTTCATACAAACACCCCTAGCCTTAATTGGAGGTCCGGTCAGGTCCTTCATGTGAACAGCCTCTAACTTTGTTGGATGAGAATTTATATAACGCAGGGAGCCATCAAATGAAACTAAGTAATGGTCCCAGTAATGGTCTTGGTGTAAACTAGAAAGTAAACACCTACCAAAAATTTCCAAGATATGACTATGGACCATGGGGTCATGGGACAATATGGTCATCATTCCAATTACAAATTTGAATTCTACTCTTCAATTTCTTCCTAGTTCTCTTYTTGCCCCCTTTCACTTCATTTCTCCTCTTCCTATCTTGTAACCCCCCTTCTCTTCATTTCTTCTCCTCTTCCTGTCTTGTAACCTCCCTTCTCTTCTCTTCTTCCTCTCTTCTTCTAACTTTCTTGTCTTCTTCTCTTTTGGAATTAACCACCATGGATGAAAGAAGGAAGAGAGTGTTGGTAACCATGGTTATGTTCTGGTGTTTGTATATGGTCCTTCAGAATGTGATAAGCCTACAAGTTTTGATTTTGACAAATGAGTGGGAAAAGTCATCTCTTTTGTGTTTGTTTTTTGAATTGTTTTGGAAAAGAGAGTGCACAATTTTCAAGACAGGGAGTTTCACTGATAGACATTTGCTAGGACCATATAGTGGGAGCATGTTCAAGAGTAGGACTTGTCTTTCTCATGGAACATTCTATGTGTAAAACTTGAACCTTTTTTACAAAAGAAAAACACAAACTATCGAGACATTGTGTCAATAGAAACTAGAGTTGCAATGTCATTAATGAGACTTGGAATATGAACATGATTGCAAGTATTGGGTGATTTATTAAAAGTTTCCAAACCAAATGTTTCTATAATATTTTGAGAATTTTGTAGTATGGTTAGATTGCAATTTTATTCATAGCTCAACACGCATGTGTATTTAACAAGCTTTGAGAATCTTGAAGGGTACGTGGAGGATTTTGATGAAAAGAATGGAGTGCCCTTTGCGACGTGTTCTTGACATTGTTTCTAGTTGCATAATGATCTTGCACAACCTTTGCATACTTTTCAATGATGGATTTGATTATGAATGGACAGAGGTAGTTGGTAGAGAACATGAGAAGCAGGTATCATAAGGAATCTTGAGAGGAAGACAAGAATTGCAATTACAACAGGCAAGCATGGATGAAGTAAGAAGCAAATGTGAAGCAATTGAAGGAAGAGGTGGCACGGATGAAATAGAAGAAGCAAAGCAATCATTTTTAAAAATTTAAAATTGCAAGGATGAAGACATATTACAAGAAGCAACCAATGCGCATATAGCCATGGCAAAGAGTTTATGGCAATACAAGTTACAGGCACAATCTGTCTTGATATTTAGTGATATTGATTCAGATGACTCAATGGAGTAGTAGAAGAATTCCATAAAGTCCCTACCTCTCTATTCTTTTATTGTAATTATAGTTTCTGCATTAAAGTTGCCATATGAGCATCCATCCTTTGGAGCAATTTAGTAGTGGCTTGGAATGAGGCTACAAGATTTTTATTGTTATCTATGACTTGCTCCATAAATCCTTCCATTTTGTCTACCTTTGTCTTCTTTTTCTAAGATTTAGAAGGCAATGTATAAGAAGCATTGTTTGCATTTGATGAATTCATAGTGTTTTGTTGAGCACTACGAGGAACCTAATTCTTAACACTTGCCCATACCACAAGTCCATTTGCTCATACCATTTATATTCCTGATGTTTATTATTGCCACTAATTTCTTTGGCCCTTTTATCATTTCAAAATGCAGTCAAGATTGTCTTGTATTCCTTTTTGCATGATAACCAAGACCTATTAAAACCACCAAGAGCTGAAAGCACAACTTTTAGAATTTTATTATAGGATCATTGTTTGAATATTATTTATTCTTGGTTTCAATTACTATTTTTTAAATGAATTTCCCAATAATTAGCATTCTGTCTCAAAATCTGCGAAAAGTCTCAATATAACGAACATGGCCTTAAACTTGAGATTTATGGATGAAATTTTATCAATTCATCCAGAATGATGTACATTCATCCAAAATAGAGCGATAATGGCACAAGATTTCATTCATTGAAAAGTAAAGATATTTTGTCAAAGATTCCCTATAAAAAAATTTCATTGTTGTTGCGAGAAATTTTGCTCAAACTAAAAGCATTGGCTGGGTGGGGAGGGTTGCTATTATGTGAGCATAGAAATGTGAGCCTATGAGCCTAGAATACTACACACCTATGTAATATTAGGTGTATACACTATAGAAATCGTCTATGATTATAGGTATATATTATAAATACCTATATTATAGGTGTTTATGATACATACACCTTCTATAGTGTGGGGTATCTATATTATAGGTACCTATATTGTAGGCTCAATGCTCACAAGCTCGCATTCTTGGGCTCACATACTAGCACCGTTGGCCGGGTGGGTGAAAAAAGCACTAGAAGACAAGAAGTGAACACCAATTGTCTTGTCAAAGTCGATGAGGAGAGATGGAGGATTTCAAGGTTCACCAAAATCGGTGGACAAGCTCATTTGTGGAGATTGGTCAACTTGGAAGGGAATCACTATGTGTGGAATTTTACTTGATCTCTTCGCACCCACAACGTCAGCATGTCACTACAATTTCTCCCTTGACCATGTAGCTTCCCTTAGGAACCTTCCTCGCCTGGCTCACATGGCAAGAGGCCCTCACTTTTCTTTTGAGAGTGCTAGTTGAGATGCTCCATTTAAGCTTCAGGAAACTTGGCCTAAATGCATTGAATTTGAATAAGCAATTGAGGATTGCTCTTCTTATCAAATTTCTTAATTTTGGGGTGGATTTTATTTAACAGTTTTGGAGCGTTTTTGGTGAAAGCATAGTCAATGACCTTTAGGGGTTAAGGGGTTAATATGGACAACAATGCAAAATTTATGGATTGGCTTTGAATATGAACTACAACAGACTAGTTTGAACACAAAAGAATAACTTGAATATGAACTGTGTGGATATGGATTGTTTGACCATTTAGCCATTTTGTGAAGTACCTTGAGCTTCTCAAGTAGCCCTGTGAGCAAGCAATGAACAAGCTTCTAAAAAGTACTTGGCCACTGGCTACTACTATTATTAATTTCAGCAGTAATACCCAATGGGACCTTCTCCTTCCTTTTGCATAGTACCATTACAAAAGTAATAATATTTTAATGTGCTCATTTTATATTTGTCATGGTCTTGCGTGATATTAGTTAGGCTTACCCCTTGGAGGTGGTCATGAATCTCTCATTCCCAAACCATGGCACCACTTACTCCAACGTCCATGTAGGATGCCATGTAGATTTATCATCCACAAAAAATTCTTTGGACTATGGCCCCCGTGTAAATCAAAGTTGGACCACCTCTTCCTTATCTACCAATCACGTGTCATGGAATTTGAGCGGTCACTGGACTTGGTCTGGGTGTAAACCGGCCCTCACGGCCTCTTGCCATGTGAGCCGGGCGCAAGGTTTTCTTTTAATCACTAGAAGAAGGAATCTATTTACATCTATAAAAATGGATAAAACAAGGCCATATTCATTGTATTGAGACTTTTCGCAGTCTCATTATTATCCTCGACTCGAAGATAAACCGCTTTATCTCTTCACTAGTATTTTTTTATAAATAGGAAACCACACCAACTTTTAGAATTTCATATATTATAGGATCATTATTTGAATATTATTTATTTTTGGTTTCAATTACTATTTTTTTAAATGAATTTCCTAGTAATTAGCATTATGTCTCAAAATCTACAAAAAGTCTCAATATAACATGGCCTTAAACTTGAAATTTAAGGATGAAATTTTATCAACTCGTCCAAAATGATGTACATTCATCCAAAATAGAGCGATATTGGCACAAGATTTCATTCATTGAAAAGTAAAGATATTTTGTCAAAGATTCCCTACAAAAAAATTTCATCGTTGTTGCGAGAAATTTCACTCAAACTAAAAGCATTGGCCGGATGGGTGAAAAAAGCCTGGCAAGAGGCCCTCACTTTTCTTTTGGGAGTGCTAGTTGAGATGCTCCATTTAAGCTTTAGGAAACTCGGCCTAAATGCATTGAATTTGAATAAGCAATTGAGGATTGCTCTTCTTATCAAATTTCTTAATTTTGGGGTGGATTTTATTTAAAAAATATAATTCTACATTCTTTGCTTATGCAATTATTGAACAAGACTATGAATTTTTTAAAGTGTTGAAAATACGTGAATCTAAAAGTGCCCCTAGGCTCTCATGAATAGAGGAAGTATGAAGTTGCAGGCCAAGCAAACAAAGTCAATTCAATTTGATGAATAATTTGATGGTGAGAGATCCATAAAGTAACCATTTATGAGTTGATCCACAACTTTGCAAAATTGTACAATTTTACTTCTTGCAATATCATTCATTATATTATATTTGAAAGATAAATGGAATTGGCATCTAACACAAGTCGTTTCATATCTTTTGGACATTAGTGGATTTAGTTATGAGCTTTGAAGTTGCAATCACAAATAATTTGATTAGGTTGAGAATCAATAGTCCAATGTCTTCATGATTTTCATAGCTTTCAATTTCTAGCAATTTAAAATAAAGATTTGTTGGAATCTAGCTAACTAACCCTTAAATTTTCAATAGGCTTGTAGCTAAATTTTGTGAATTTGTTTTTTATATGTATTTCATTGAGTTTTCTTTTAACCAAAAAAAATCTTAATTGGAACAAACGATGCACCTTAGGTGATTCTTCAAACTCAAACACTTTGGGTAGAGATTGTTTTAAAAGAGAAACCTAGGTAGGACTTAGGCAATGATGTAACATATAAAAAATAAACATTCTATGGGTAGAGCAAATAGACAAGGCCAAATGGTTGAAGCAAATAGCTGTTAGGCATGTTCAAGTGAAAATAATCTTATTTTTGTAATGTAACTCAATTGGTTACAAAGCTTTGAAAATGATCTTTTCTTGTTTTAATTGTCATGGAAATTGTCATATATCTTTTCAACTGATCATAATTGCATTTGGTCTAAAAAGGTGAACATATCTTTGTTAAAACTCTCAAATATGAAAGTCAATTTTACAATCATATATAACCTTTTATGTGTATGGTGCCTCTATTAATACTTATACTTATCTAAAAGCATTTGAGTTCTTACTTATTTCAATTTTAAAGGAATGACAATAAAATATGGCTTAATCTAGTTGATTTCCCTTAGAATGACAATGAGGTTGTCTTCTACATGTGCATGTTGCACCAATACATCTAAATATGTAAGGGCTATGATTGGCCAAGGGATTTCGAAAGCATGATTGCATGCCTCCAAACAGGAGCAAATTTCACTCTATGCACCCACAATTGCATCGCCCATGACAACGAGGCATGATTGCATGTATTGCAATCACATCAATTT
>VACF01002463.1:0-95492 GCA_006891605.1 Pleurozium schreberi | reverse complement strand
CTATATGAGAAACTCAAGTTTGACTTTCAAAATGTCTCTCGGGCATGCAATGTCCTTTAAGGGTTAAATCGAATTTCAGAAATAATCCAAAGCCAATCGTCTATCTCAAAGCAAGGTTTGAATAAAATAGGAGGGCAGGAAAATTGTTCTACATGAACTTTGAAATATATTGTTTGAATTGCACCAGAAAATGTTGTTTTTAGCTAGTAGAACATTAAAAAATTATTTCAACTTTTTGTGATTTGTGTTTTGAATTGTAAAAACAACTCTGATAAACACATGGGGTGGTAGGAGGTTAGACAAACAATGTGGGATATGTAAATTAGATCATAGTTTAAAAAACAAACTAAAATTCTAATCCGTCACCGTAAACCTTAAAATCGCCACCATGCTCGGGACGGCGGCAGTGGTTGTTGTCCTCAATATTTGTTGCAGTCGTTGTCCTCAATTTAATCGGGGTCATTGTCCAACAACAGTATTGGCCTATAGAGACGTAGCCTGCCACCTTCACGCTTGTGTGAGTTTGCTTAGACTTTAGATGTCACGATTTGATGTTACACGCAATTCCCAAACTATTCCGCCACGTTGCCTTGGTTGTTGTGTCGTGTCAATCTAGCTCTTGAAGGCCGTATGTTGTAAAAAAAAATTAACCCTTGAAAGATCATTGAGGTCCCTCCATACTACTCACATTTTGCTTTATAACTCTTTGATTGCATTTTAACCCAGGAAGGATGCCACTGGACACTAAGTGCCTAATGAACGACAATAAATTCTCTTGTGTAGGACAAAAGTGCAACCAACTACACTTTGTGTGGAAAGTAGAGAACCTCTACAGTAGTAGCTTGACTTTCAATGAGTGCTTTTGGATTTTCTTATACACATGTTGTCACCCCCCAAGTGGTTCTAGGATTAATATATGAATTGTGGTACATTGTTATTTAAGTATTGTCATGATCATTAAAAAGTATTGTATTGAAAAGTATTTGATCAATCATTTTCTAATCAAATACCGCTGAATTCGTAATAAACTATATGGTCGCAAAGGGTCTCTTGGTCCTTTAAGGGTTAAAAAATAAAATAAATCTCCAACTGCTGAGGACATCGCCTACTCAGTATGAAGCCGCTATGAGCTCACGAGATGGCCCCCTGTAACTGCCCAGAAACATACACAGAAAGTTAGGAAACCGGCTGAACTGAATGGCTTTCAACTTGTTCCCAGCAGATTGGGCGAAGGAAATGGAGAGCCTCACAGGAGAACTTACGGTAACTTAAGGTACAGTAGAATCACCCATAACCGACCAAATAAGGAATTTTGGACGAATCTAGAGCAATGCAAGGTAAATATTTTCAGAGGTGTGTTGATAAAAATGATGCGGATTGCAAATCTTTGGTAATTTTATCACACGAATTGAATATACTATGGATTTTGAAAGGCAAAAAGTGTGCCGGACCATGGGACCCATTGCCAATCTCTAGACTCTTCCAATTCCAATCACTCAAAAAACTACTTTTCGCTTTTAGAGCATGGGCGCTTTAAGTGCACACTGCAGACTACCTAATTATAAAGTTACATATTGTAAGTTATTGTGTGTTTGGAATACCGCCAATACTCCTTGTAGGTACAATAACTTAGTTAGAGTGACCCCATGAGTAGCCATGAGTCTATTTATTGACTAAGGTGGGTACACTCAAAAAACCTACAAATCGGTATTGTGTCTAGTTACTATTATTAAGATGGTCATATTTCCATATTGTTTTACCGTATTGGCAAGTGAAAGGAGGTTCCAACGCACCAAAGAATGCGACATTTGAACACAATACTCAATAGTTACAAAGGGTCAAAGTTTGGTTCTAAACTTGTTTCTTCCGCATAGGTATATAATTGATTTGGGAGATGTACAAAGTCTGAAGATGGCGGTTTTAGATCAAGGGCGATTTTGGGGGTGCTTACCGTAGTACCTAGTCATAACTTACTCATAACTGGCTGTTCATTTTTCAATGGTAATGTGGCACCGTCCCATTGGCAACCCGTCACCATTGCTCTTACACCCTTAAGTTGGATCACGAAGATCAAAGGTTGTGATTGAAAAATGTACATCCAGTTATCTAATACATAACCGACTGCAAGTACTAAAGTTACTTCCATTTGAAAGTTTCATAACTAATTCAACTCAGTAGTTGATTTTCAAAAGTGATGTAGCAACAATCATGCCTTGGAAGTACGTTAAGCTTACACATCACATTGCTTACACATGCGCTGTAAGCAGTAAGCATGATTTCCTGTTGTGGGGAGGCTGTTTGTTTACTTCCTGTTCTGCAGTGTTTAATTTGGGCAGTCGCTTGTTGATGTACTATTCGGCATGGCTTAAGTGTGTGCTGGTGTTGGAAGGCGCGTAGGCTTTGGTGATTTGAGATGGAATTCCGATTCGAGAGGTTTTCGGGATGCCAGAATGGATATTACTAAGTCAGTCGTGCAGTTCGCTGTGATCTTGGAGGTCGGACATGTCTCTATGATTTTGTAAAGGTTGCCTATTCCTGTACTTGTTTATCATTAGAAATTGGTTTGCTGTATAGGAGACGGAAACTTCGGTCGAGATCACCTTCTTCGTTAGTTAAGGATTCAAGCGCGAGATTTGTCCCGTTTACGCGCTCGTGCGGAAAGTCCTCGAAGGCTGAGCTTTTGAGAGTTTGTGATGCAGTGTTTTCACAGTAGCTTGTTGATGTACTTTTCTGCATTTTCGAAGGCTCGTGTAGGCTTTTAAGGTTTCCGCGAGTGAGGTGATGGGATAGAATGCCGATTTTGTTCTTGAGAGCGTTTTGAGACAGAGAATGGAGTAGTAAGTCTTTTTGTACATTTTTCTACTTTCTTGGATTTTGGACGCGTAATGGTGATTTATATGAATATTTTGGTCTTTTATTTTGGAGGAAATTTGGTTCGCCATACAGGAAACGTAGAATTCAATCGAGGTCGTCGTGTTTCTTTGAAGAGAGCTTTGGTCCAATTTGCGCACKTTTGTTTACCTGAATGTTTCCGTCTCTTCAGTGGACATGTTCGCATCATGATCAAGTGRATGCATATTTTACAGAATTTATCGGGGAAAACGACTGTGTCTGGAGGAACGCGGGGCGAAGAAATCAATTTGCGGTCACCGAAGTTGGCAATGGTGAGGAAGAGAATTAGCGGCTAATGTGGAGGATGAATGTCCGCGAATTGCGGCGAAGTGAATAAACTGAATRTCCGCAAATTATACGCTCATGAGGAGCGTGTCCTTTTGGATCAAGCGAGCGAGATATTGACTATGGGACTCATCAGCGGACTGTTCTTGGGATTTCTGGTCGGAGTGGGACTCGTTGCCGGTTTCAAGTATRTGTCAGACATACGGCGGAAGCTCAGGGTTCGAAAGGTGCTTGAATATTCTCTCTGAAGAAATTTTGTCTGGCCATTTGTGCTGCTACGACCTCAGACTGTTACATATCCTCATGACTTAAATGCTAGGAATGCTAGAGTCGTTTGCATCTCAAATTGTACTTAGAGTAAATTCGTGTGCGCGATAGCTGTCTTCTCACTTMCGAAATTTTTGTTGTAAATTTCTGGGAACCTGTCAAATTCAACGAGCAACACTTACAGGATTAAGTGAGGCTGTTTGTAGCTACGATTAAATCATTGTGCACGTGTCGTGCACTCGTCGAACGACGTATTATCTTAACCTCGTTGCTTTGYCAGTAGGTTACATGGCAAGGGGCTTGCATTCAACTGCATTCTCTTTTCGAACATTTTTGTATTCTTGCCCCCTGGAATTCGTCTATTTATATCGTACCTATTGTGTGTTCGTTGTGCTGAAGGGTCAGTATCTAGGTTTTTATTGTCTAACTGGAATAGGTTGTCGAAGCTAGTATTTCAGCTACAGTTTATAGGGTGATAATGACTTTGCCAATTTTTGTTGTCAGACTGCTACAATAAAGCTTTTGAACCTAGCAGATGAAGTGGACTTCAAGAAGTTATGTGGAAATAACTATCCCAACCATATTTCATTTCTGACCTTCGAGAAGGTATGAAATTGTGTTCAGAGGACTTTAGAATTGGGAAAATAGACTTTCTTTGTATAGAAATTGTTCACTTTGTAACTGAATCGTCCGTGCCGATGATGATATTTTGTGCCTAAATTCGCTGCTATTTGTTATCTGGCGTTTGTCTCGAATGGTGGTTACTAACGCTGTCACCACTCAAGTGTTGTGCACTGCTAATCCTTATTGGATTTGATGATATTCTACAGGTTAAGTGGTTAAATGAAACGCTGGTTAAGTTTTGGCCATTTGTAGTAGAGGTATGRGTACTTGTCTGAAATTTTGAAAAATACTCCTTACCTGTTTCAACTAAATTTACTATTACTATCCYGTTCGTATTAGTGAGACTTGCTGTTACAGAATTTGTGATAGTGGCCTTTCAGAAGACTTTCAAGATAGTTCGCACTGTTAACAATAAGAATTTCGCCATGGTTGTGTGTGCAGGCCACTGAGCAACGGGTGAAGATAGCGCTCGTACCGATTTTAGAGACTTACAGGCCTCCTGGGATTTCATCGCTCACTCTCGAAAAGTTTCATCTTGGAAAAGTGCCTCCGCATATTGATGGTTAGATTCTGGCTTTTTATTGAGTTCTCTACTGCAACAACTTCCTGATGTTCCGGTCAGTATGTTTGACTTGTAGATCACCGCTGACATTGATTTTCTTTCACTTGTGTAGGAGTAAGGGTGCAGGGATTGCACAAAGGTCAAGTGCATATGGATATGGACTTCAAGTGGGGTGGAGATGGCGATATCGTGCTTAATATATCTTTTCTGGGCACCAGACTGCCTGTTCAGGTGCTTAAAAACAAACTTCTCCAATTTGCCAGAAGTGTATTCCGTGCTCATAGGAAAACACTGAATCACCTAATTGTTGAATTGCTGGACTTTGTGACCTCTGAGCTCTATGAGCTTCAAGGCCAAGTGATGTTGCATCTCTATGTGTGTACTCTGATCAGGTGCAATTTTTGTGTATGGTACTTTCTGGTGTCCTTGAAGTAATGCCGGTAGTGTAAATTTATTTCCACGAAGTCTTGAGTTGAACTATCAGGACTAAGGGTTGTGTGTTATCATTTGCAGTTGAAACGTCTGTCATTCTTTGCTACAATTCGTGTTATCTTCCAACTTTCAGACGAAATACCTTGTATATCGGCCCTCGTTGTTGCTGTTCTACCCGATGTAAGTTGCCATTGGTACCTGGATCCGTATTTTAAATCCCTTGTTTCACGTGGGAAGCAGCGTGTTTAGTCGCTCCCTTACGTCAGGGGAAGTGTAATTGCATTGTAGATTGCAGAATTGTTAGAATAAAATCTATATATCTTAGAATGGTCAACGTTAATACATTAAAAAAAAAACATCATTCCATATTGAAGATTTGCTTAGTACATTCTCTTTTGCCTAGCATGCAATTTTAGTGCACCTCACCTAATTAATTGGTCAAATAGATGTTGTCTTACAAATTGAATCTATACATTTAGATTCTATAATTTTTTTTATTGATTTGCATGACATTTTGAATATTGTAATAGCTTTTTTTCTAATGAAGAAGGCAAGTAGAGAGTATTTTGCAACTACTAAACTCAACAAATTCAACAAACAAGTAATGGAGGAAGAACCAACATCATGTGCCTAAAGAGCATGTCAAACAAGCATCTTTCCTAAAAGAGTTGCCATGTAATTATAGATGGCCATATACAACACATCATATAGCTATCATTGTCAATAAAAATATCAATAAAAATCAACACAAGAGAGTGTAAAGAATCTACACACTCAAAAACAAACTAAGAATCTGCATACAAGTATTCAAGTRCCTCTCAATCTACCAAGGGAGAATTTCAAAAGAGCACATATATCATAGCAAAACTCAAAAATCTAATAATGGCTAAATCACCATAGTTACAAATCTATAGCAAAAGAGCTCTATTCTAAAACACACACAAAACTAGACTTGGCAAGAATGACAAATAAAAGAAGATTCAAAGCCTAATCATCCCAAATCTAAATTGACAAGAACAAAGAGTTAATTTCTACATGGATTTGGGTTCTACAATAGCTAAGCACTTCCTACAAGTAACCACAATATGGGCTAAAGAAAACATCTTAGCACACCGTATATTACACACCATGATGTACTTTAACACTAGATGCCACATCACTTAACATAGTGCATATTACAAATTACAATGACCTACTTCACCTATTATAATCTCTATACTAAAGCATAAATTGTTTTTCATTGTATATATTCCAAAAGCTAAATACTAGAGGTGTAGGGCAAGTTTGAAAAAAAAATTATTCTAAAATTATTTTTGTATTTTTTAGAAATAATTTTCTTGAAACATTAAATGTAAAATATAATATTTAAGAATTATTTACATTTTAAATATACATTGAATCTTGTATTCTAAACAATATATTCAATGGGATGTTCCAATGGCTTCCCTTTCACCATTATGTTGTCATGTGACATTTAGGAATTACCTTTTGTTCTCAAATATGTTAAATTGTCCAATGTTGTGAATTAATTTAGATAGGAATGGTACATAAAAAGAAACTTGCAAAAATAAAGATCTCATTGCTATATTCTTCTCATGTAATGGTTTGTTTTTCCCAAAAAATCTCTAGATCTACATTTACCATCCTACTACGGACTCCCCGACGGACTCTTAGGGGTCAATTATGCAAAAATGAACCCCAATCCCTTTAAACTCAAATTAAACATAATACAATTATTTTTGAAATTTCTTTATTAATGATTGAACTTTGCCAAAATATTTATGTTATTGCTTCTTGTAGACCACTATTTTGCTTTTTCATTGACGTATGATATATTTTTTCTTGAAGTTTTTCAATGAATATTAATTGAATGAAGTGCATTTTTCATAGCACTCATCATCTACACAATGTATRATTGAGCATTATTAGGGATTAACATAAGCAATACTACCATTCATAGTGGTTGGTTGAGGGGCTAGGGAGGCTTAACTCCCTTATTGCTCTGTCAAAAGGTAAATGTAAAAAGTGCCCCCTATTTTGTGCTACATGAATTTTTTATATCTTCACCTCCCATACCTCCCATAGCTGATTTGGGGCCTGTGACTGCAAACAGGAATTCAAAATTTGGATTTTATCAAATGTGGAAAGTAAAAAAATCCAACGTCTTTTCTGCATGGGTAAAAAACGGGGCAATAAGGGGTCAATTCTCCCTGGCCATGGTTAAGGTTGACAAAATATACTATAAAAACTACATTCCAAATCTTTTGAGATTTTATTTTTTCAAAAAAAGAAATAATATGTACAAAGAAAAAAACACCCAAAGCTTGCAGAGTACTTCTATTAKAAATCCTTTGCCAACTTTAATTTATTATTTTTGGCAAGAAATACCGCCCCTACATGTACGAACACTGTCTTGAGATTCCTGACCCGTCACGAGGATGAGAAGTGGACAGAAAGTCATCCAATACAAGGATGAAAAACGTGCCTGAAAAGCATCCTCAGCCACGAGCAAACTTCAATTCTTTCGCAATTCTCCTTCTTTTCTCTCCGCAACCCTCTGTAACCCTCCATCTCCCTGCACAAAYCTCKCAACAAATTGTGTAATCCCGYGTGCATTTCCACTCTTAAMGATCCRTCCACTTTCAATTCYGTATATTTTGGGTGTTGCAATAGGGTTTGGCTCCCGTCTCTGACCATGGTGGGGGCGCATGGGGGCGTGGAGACGGTGGTAGCGGTCGGGGAGATGGCGGAGGCCATGGTGGGCGCTTTGGAGTGGCGCCACGAGCGCAAGGTCGCCAAGGAAGTGAGCCGCGAGTGGGACTGGGCTGAGGTCGAGAGTGATTTGGACATGCAGCGACGGGAGAATCAGCGACTAAGGGCGACCATTCATATGTACGAGCAGGCGTTCGATCAATTACACAAGCAGAAAGTGGAGAGCGGCATCGTTTCCGTGGATCGGTCGATGGTGGTACGCACAATTTGACACCCGCTTTTCGAGTTTTGGAGTTTGGCTCGGTTTTAGGGTTTCAGGGATGCTTTAGTTTTGGGGTTTTCTCGATCTCTGTTTTATTGATCGTGAGATGCATTGCAGGTTTATGAGCAATTGAAGGAGAGAGTGGCGTCACCGGCCTTCCTGGACAAGCTGAAGCCGTTTCAAGAGGATGGTGCCTCCACGTCTCGTGATACGACGCTCGTGAGGGCTGAAGGTACTTCTCGTTAGGGTCGTAATATATATCCTWGGGTTTCGTGAAGTCGGTAAGTAATTAAATTGTGCACTCGATGAGAGATTGTGGACTTCAACTCGTTAGTACCAAGGAGTATCATGATTCAAAATGACCCGTTCGATTTACCGTTCAGATGGAGTTAAATTTCATATCATTAAAATCATTGAAGAACATTGCACGGGTTCATAAAAAATTGATATAATTGGACTGAACAAAGCCCCCTGTATCTATATAAACATGAGGCCAAAGTGAGCCTCTTGGTGCTATAGGGGTTAAACTAATGCTGTCACGTGGCATAGATTTCTCGTGGTGGAAGTCGTTGGTTACTCAAGGGTGTACTGGGGCTTTGGGTTGTTGTGCAGATGGCATGCATGTAAAAGCCGATGTCGACGATCCAAACTGGTGGTTGTGGCTCTCTGAGAACGAACCGGATAAGGATATCAAGGAGGTGCAAGATGGATTGGGATCCGATGGTTACGTGATTGTTAATCAGGAGGATATTGTGGATAGCATTGCAAGTTATATAGCTCGATATATATCATCAATCCCTCGCCGCTTCTTCCGCTTCTCTCTTCTTCCTCGCTTCTTCTTCCGCCTTCTTCCTCGCCAACGCGTCAGCACTATTATCAGCACTTGTGATTTTCACATTCGTCTTGGAATCGGTAACATCGATAACGTATTCGCCGCTCTTTAGAGTCTTGTTGTCAAGCACAATCGTCAAATTGCTCAACCATTTGTTAAGCAAGTCCATTTGTTGTTTTTGTAACGCTTCAAGTTGAGCACGGAGTCCTTTCGCTTCCGCTTCTAAGTCCTTTCTTGGTCGCGCTGCACCGTACTCGAGTTCATCCATCATGTCCATGAATGTATTCTCTGCGTTAGAGACATCTTTAACAAATGTTTCTTGAAGTTGCTCGTAATCGGAGTGATCACCAGTTGGAGATCCTAAATTGGAATGAGGCTTCGCTCGTGGTGAACCAGATCCTGGAGCAGTTTCAACAAAAGTATTGGTAGCTTTTCCGATTGCGTTGATGTAGTTTGCTCGGATTTTGTCGAAATCTTTGTTGACAGTTGATTGGGAGGAAGGAGTGGCTGGTGAGGACGGAGATGACGATCGGACAGCAGAGAGATCGGTTGCCGAATCATCTGTGTCRTATTCTTTAAGTTTTCCCATCTTAGCACCATGTTTGAATCCCCCTTTTCCTGCATTTGATGTAACATATATCTTTTTCAATAGGGTGATTGTTTCCAAGAGAAATACTTACAAAGAATATTCAATGAATAGGCAAGAAAATGTTATGACTCTTAGAGGATCTAACAGACACAAAGAAAGTTGGAAGAAATTTTGAAAAAAGTGGTACTATTTGGTGATCTCRTACATTCCAAATCAATAAAWCTAACTACAAGTCTYAATAACAAAAAWTTTGGAAAAAARTGGTACTATTTGGTGATCCARAACATTCCAAATCAAAAAAAMTAACTACAAGTCTTAATAACAAATTTTTGAAAAAAGTGGTACTATTTGGTGATTTGRTACATTCCAAATCAATAAAACTAACTACAAGTCTTAATAACAAAATTTTGAAAAAAGTCGTACTATTTGGTGATTTGGTACATGCCAAATCAATAAATCTAACTACAATTCTTAAGAACAATTTTCAATTACACTCATATAAGAAAGTTGGAAGATTTTTAAAAAAAAATTGGTTATCCATACCTTTTTTTGCATCAGAAGCAAGCATCCCAGCTGCAAGTGCTGCTTGAGCAGCTCTATCAGAGTTTTCCTTTTTAACTATTCGAATTTGTTCACTTAGCGTTGATGTTTGTTTATGAAGTCGGATACCTTCTTCTTTTTCACGTACAAGCATATTTTGTAATACTAAAGAATGGGTTTCAAGTTCTCCTGCTTTACTAATTGCATTTTTAGTACTTTTTTGTGCTTCAATACTATCAAGTTTTGCTTGATCAATGTCTTTTTTCATTTGTTCAATTATAGACTTAGAATTCTACAATCCAATCAACTCTTTAGATCAAAACTCTCACTTTTTGAGACATTTAATTTGAAATTCCAATTTCATTGTTAATTACATAAAAACTAGCTTAGTATCAAAACTCCTCAAATCATCATTCATTTTAGAACTAAATAATTAATGTAATTTTTTTTTAAATTATTTTCTAAAATGAAATACTTACCTTTATACTAATTTCTATTTTGCTTATTTTTGTTTGTAACTTTGCAATATTTTCACGTAAACATGTAACTTCACTATTTTCGGAACAAACTTTATGATACACTACTCGTAATCGCCGAATCATCTTTTGTAACCTCCTTGTTTCCCCTGCAAATACATCTCTTTCCATAGACGCTTCCTATATATTTAAAAAAAAGCTATTTATACTTATGAATGAAATAGATTAAATTAAATGTTCAATTATCAAAATCCAATATGGACCAATATCAAGTTGATGCAATTGAGTTACTTCACTTGTTGTTCAAATGATTCATTTTTTAATAACTATCTTTATATTTCTATCTCATAAATGATCATGCACTAGTACTTCATAGCCTAAAATTTTGTAATAAACTTGAATGAAAATTATGCATAATCTTTTCATASTTTTTCTTAATATTTGTTTATGCCATAAAAAATGAGTCACAAAGCTAAGAAAATCCTATGTAGTTCTACATCAATAACATATTATAATATGGATGTTTTAGATCCATTTATTAAAAAAAATATTCAACTTCAAAAAAAACAATTGTTATATAGTTAAATTTGAGTTTGATTGATTGGTTGTAATTAAAAAATACCTAATATTGTAAAAAAGTAAAATCTCTACAAAAATCATCAATTGTCTTACCATCTTCAAATATGGTAAAGTAGTAGCTATATTGATATTTTCAATAATTTTATTTGAATTCAAAATTCAAAATAAAAATTCTTTGTTTTGATAAATCCAAYAAATCAACAAGCTAATTATTCAAGTTTTAATAAATTTGGTAACAAGGTTTTGAATATGAATCTAAATAGAATTGCATCAATTTATTTTTCAAAGAGAAATATCATCTTTWTATTAGTTCTTATGATTAACCCCAAAATGCTTTTGAACCATCCACCTACTAAATGAAGTACGTTTTGAAAAGTACACTCTATCACAATATTACTCTATAAATAAAGCTAAATAATATATATTGAAATGATATAAAAATGCTCTCTATAAGTCAATGATGAAATTTTTTGTGAGGAGCAACTATCATTTAAAAAATAATAAAAATACTCTTTAGTCTTGAAAATGCTAAATAAATGAGATCTTAGAAATTAATCTTGAAAGGATGASACAATGAAACCACCGGCTAGCCAAAAAGGATCCAATTTTTTGAACCAATAGAGTCATGCATTCTTTGTTTCTACAGTAAATATCTTGAGACTCATCCATTGATCTCATTTTCGCCTCAAAGTCCTTGCTAAGTTAACCATGTAACTATGTGGCAACCTATAATAAAAGTGTCCAATAGATGACAAAGAATCCTTCTATGTAAGACAAAAATGCCGAAGATGTCCATCCTCATAATTTTATGTGACATTGAGAGGTCTTGCGCATTAGTTTGACCTCTAATGAGTTTGTTGTTGTTTTGTTTTTAAAAAAAATAATTGACACAAAACTAACTCAAAATGATAATTTCCATGGTAACCAACCCGGGGCGTATAGGGTTAAAAATGACCCACTTTTTGAACCAATACTTAGATGCATTCTTCATGGCACCAAAAACTCAAAAAGGGAGATTTCCAAAGTGACTAGACCAAGGTGTTCGAGGGTTCAAAATGATCCAATTTTTGAACCAATAGATGCATTCTTCACGATATCCTAGAAACAATGATATTTACACTGGCTTGCCTGGGACATTCAAGGGGAGATGGAGCAAAAACAACCACTTAGAGTTGTTTTGCTAGTCCCAAATAACAATTRTAAGCCAAATTTGATTAATTTCAACATCAAAAAGTGCAATAGGAAGATCATTTTGGGACAAAAAAAGAAGGCCAACAGGAAGATCATTATGGGACGGAGGGAGTAATATTTAATAGTCATCTTGAGATTTTTTAAATTTAATAATAAAACTCTATGATATTTATTAATTTAAAACTCTACGTTTGAGGATTCTAACTTAAAACACCAAATTACTATTTTAAAATACTAATAATTTTTTTTAGTAAGTTTAAAATAAATTTGAAGTCCTTAATCTAATAAAATCCCATGGTGTATTTTTCAAATATTCAAATTACAAAATATCTAATTGCTTGAGCAATGGTTGTTAGTTATTCATGATTATTTTGTACTCCATATAAGGTTATTTCCTAAACAACCTTGACATATGCTATAAAGTTATATGTATTACAAGTATAAAATAAGGATGTTTGAATTCTGGAAATCTTCACCAAAAGTGGAGATTTGAGGCATGATGTTTAAATTAAATATATCCACCTAGTCAAACTTCATTTTCTTTAACAGATTTCTATCAAAGCAATTTATAAGCGTTTTGTGTTGACTATTAAATATATATATCTTGAATTTTATATTTATTGATTAATCAAACCATATGAAACATTGTTTGATGAAAAAATAATTGATAGTAAGAAAACTGTCCTTTTTAATTATAGCAATTCCAATATGAAGATCATATTAGACACTGTTAAGAAAATTGTACACAAAAATCACTAATCAAACTTTTTTCAAGAATTAAAAAAATAGTACAGTTTCTTGTACATAAATAGAAATCAAGATTTTTWAAAATGATATATAATTTTAATATGGAGTTAGACATTATGAGTAAAACCTTTGTTCCAAATAGACAGATTCATGATGAACCTTGTGAAGTTTTAAATGATAGAGTTGATCAGTTGATGCATTATTGAGATTTGAGCATTCTTCTAACAATGATTCYTTATCSCGAGAAGTTCCTTTCATTCTAGACTCTTTAGCTTGTAACATAGCTTGATTAGCTACTTCTTCAGCAATTTCTGTAGCAAGATCTGCACTAGTGTGATCTCCACTAACAAGTTTGTTAAAAGTATCTTCAAGAGAGGTTTCTGGATTAGCCTCGTTTCCATGCTGTAAGCTCCTTCTTCTATCAACTCCAGTACTCGCTCTTTCAGGTGATTTTGATGCAATGTGTGGAGTTGATTTTTTTGGCGAAGGTGTTGACTGTATTGGTCCAAAGCCGGATGGTTTTCTTGTACTTTGTGTAAATGAAGCTTGTTTCCCACAACAAGTACAATTTGGATGGTGTTCATTATTTGGCATTGGCTTTGCCATTGTCAACTAATTGCAAATTTACACTATTGTCTTTTTAATGTAGTATGTGGTTTTTTGGAATTTTCATTATACAATTCAATCATTATTTTTTAAGTTTTTCGATTGCAATTGATATAAATCATGACATCTTTCAATAATTTGTTAGATATTTCCAATTTATTGCTTAAATGCATAAAATTAATCTCAAAGTATTACATCATTTGTACAAAAGGAATATCCCATGTGGCTAAATTCTAAAAACTAGAGGGTCAAAGTTGTACACCTTATACACTAAAAAAATTGAGATTGATTCCTAACATAGTAATTCATTTTATCAAAATTGAGATTGAAGTCAAAATAATTTTATCAAATCCATATCTCTTTTTATGTCTTTGTAAATTTCTATAATATATATTTATGTTTTCTTGTATTATACTATGTTGAAATAGTTATTTTAATAATTAATGTTACGAAATTCTTAAAATATCATTGATTTCATAATAGGCTTGTTGGGTGCAAAAGAACTTTGATATAGCAAATGGAAATGAATTCAAAATACATTGAAGTGATATAAATGTATTCAACAATCATTCAAAGTAATTTCTTTGGTTTGAAATGTACTAATAGAAGTTAAAGACATATTAGTTGAGCTATATTAAAATTTGAGCTTGCAACTTCTTGTATTACAATATTATATGTATCATTTTTCAATATTTTTGTATTGAATTTTGATGATTCTACATTTTAACAAAAAAACTACATTTTAGAAAGTATCATTGTTATCAACAAAATATCAAGTGATGAGTTAAATAAGTTGATGCCATAAATAAATTCCATACACAAAACTAGTTGCAAAATATCATTCCAATGATATGTCTTTGGTAAACAAATCAAGTTGGAAAAACTAGCTCAATTGAATTAATGTACATCTTCTATATGATTAGTTATAGTGTTGTTTATATTAAATGAATTGTCATTTTTAATATAAAAGTGAGGTTCATATTAAGGTTTATCATCAATTTGAGTCAAATTTGTGACATGTTTGTAAATGGATATTCTTTATATAAAGACTATAATTAAATTTAAAAAATATTTAGAATGAAATTTAAAACTATCACTAAAAACATTTCATACTTTGTCTTTTAATATCTTATAGAAAAATCTCCAAGAATCTAGCAAAAAAGTGCAACCTTTGGTCTCTTTCTTTGATTGAACAATGATAATTGATTATTGTTCAACTCTTTTCAACAATAGAAATACTATTTACTATACTTGTTGAAGCGTGCCCTTATGAACTATGGGGCGAAATGACCATAGACTCTAAGATCACAATACTTAGGGGAGGTTCATACCTTCTAAAATTAAATTTCTATGAAGAATGAATAGTATGGAGTTAAAAAAAGAGTTAACATGCGCCCTTTGCCATGAAGAAAGTGCGACAACTCTTTTGAAGATGTTAAAATGAAAGAAACGGAAAGAAACAAGAGAATGGTGGATAGAGAAAAAAAAAAGGGGAAGAAAAACAACAACAAAACAACAAACATCTTAGTCTTTTGAAAATAAAAGTTGTGCATACTAGTCTAGTTAGTATTTTAGAATTTTAGAATACAACCGTGTTTAATTATTCCCACGGTTTATGAAGGACTAAAATCCTACATAAAGTGATAAATCCTCAAAAATACAAATTTTGAGATGACCATTACAATTTGAGATTTCCTTAATTTGACTCAATGGTTCAACAACAAGAAGCACAAGAGAGACAAATTGTAATCAATGAGTATGAGAATATCTAACTTATCCTACACCTTTTGCTGGATGTTAAGGGACACTTCATACCATCCTTTTTTTGGGCGAAATGGAGTTAGAAAGCACCATTACATAGTGAAAATCTTTTTTTCGCTAGAATAGTTTCAATCCAATTAAAATATGGATGAAATTGTCAAAATTGGATGAAAAAGTGTATGAATTTGATTGAAAAGTGTTTTATGGTACAAAAGATGGATGTATGAAGAAATAAAATGCTTCACCAAATTTTAAGTGATCGCCATCCTTGGCACTTTTTCAAAAACCATAAAAAAAAGGTTGCTTCATACTAAGGCCGAAGTTCAAAGGGTTATCAGTTTCCACCAATGAGGTTGCTAAATGATAGGTCTCTTGTAATGTGATTGGTGGAAATTGACGGCCTCTCGATCTTTGATCATAGTGTGAAGTGTCCCTAATACGTACCAATAGAGAAATAGAGGTCCAACTAATCGTGCCATAGGCGCCATTGATTCGTCCAACAATCTCATGGACCGTACTTGACAAGCGTTGATATGCACAAATTAAGACTCAATGTTCAGTTAGTATGAAATTTTTTTCATGTGTAGCCTGCAATGGTTTGGAATGAGAGATTGAGGTTGAGGAACTTGCATTCGACGCTAGACTCTGTTCTCGGAAGACCGAAGAAGTTGTAAGCAATTCTCGAAGTTAGAATTTTCAAATAAATCCAAGATGTAATGATTTTTAGGAAGCCATTCCAAGTTCCTTCGTTCAATTTGAGTTCACCAAACTACATTTCATGGCTACAACTTTGGGGTCTTGTATCTCCTTCATTGAATGCTAGTTTTCATTGGAATTTGTTGATTTATGTTCCCCTTGAAGTCTASTTAGTGTGGTCAAATTTTCATGTCAATCCTACTTGTTTTGAATGCTTGGGAGCAATTCAAAGTTCAAAATCCAGACAATTTTGGATTACAATGAATTTTGGCGGCTCATAACTTCTTCATACAAGGTCTATTTTCAACAAATGTCATTGGAAAAGTGGTGAATACTAGCATATTTTGAGAGATATTTTGCATTAGATGTTTTTTTCCAGCCTAGCAGGAGATTGTTTTGGAACTGTTACCCGAAATTGTTCCTTGTGTAGGAAACCAGCGATTGCTGGTCGGAAATTTTGAATTTCAAAAAAAAAAAAAACATACAAAAATCTTAGAAAATATAAAGAAAGTAAAAATTGATTTAAATTTTTTTTAATTATTATTATTTTTAAATTATTATTTTTTCAAAAAAATATTTTTTGAATATTTAATAATTAATTAAATTAATTAATTAGTATTATCTGACATGGCAGTCTCTGTGCCACGTCAGAGTGCCTATGAGGCAGAGTTCCCAAAGTTCCCAATGCGTTCCCATAGCTCGGGAACCTCGCAGTCTCCTAAATCGTCCAAAAAACATCTAATGAGTGGTTAAAATTTCACATGAACAATAAGTTATGAGTAACTGAGAAGCATTTGAGTAGATGGAGGTTTACCCATAGGTGTGTTTTTTGCAACTTTTTCCGTTGTTTTTTGACAATTCAAAACAATTTTGCACACACAATGAGTTAATTGGATGATATTTTCTTTCACCAATGTATTTTTATTCTGGTTTTGAATAACTTTATTGTTAAGTTTTTTTTCATTTGAGTAGGTATAGAAATCAAATTTCACCTCCAAATGTGTTTTGAGAAAATATCGACATCTTTTTTCAACATTAAAATATTATAATCTTGTATTCTAAACATTATAATCTCCGTACCTTTTTTAATTTTTAATTTAAATTTAATTTAAACATTCCTAAAACCCTTTTTTTATTTAAAAAATGATTTTTTATATTTTTTAAAATTTAAAATTTAAAACCCGTTTTTGTATTTTAAACATTATAATCTCCATAATATTTTTAATTTTTTAATTTTTTAATTTTTTTTCTTTTGTAAATTCAAAAAGGATTTTTTATTTTTTATTTTTAATTATTTAATTTAGAACTCTAACAACTTTCAATCATTCCCTTATTGCATCACAAACAACGAGGATGAATCAATCTCTTAAAGCCCTCAAAAAACATCTAATGGTGTATTGAACTTTTGGAGGCAATGCAATAAACTACTTCAATGAATTCAAAGTATTATCTTTAGATCTTTTTATTAAACAAAATTTGAGTTATAAGGCTCAAAAGCTTGAGGAAGCTACATTATCAAAAGCTTGGGCAAACTTGAAAAAAACATTGTGTTGCTCTTTGTTTGGTTATATCTCACAGACACAATATTTTTGAATTCCAACTTACTTAGGCAAGCCCCTTGAATTAGTCAAAAATAAAATTCTACAATCGCAAATTCTAAAAAGTGAAAAAATTCGGATTTAAAAATCTATATTTAGAAGATAGTATCATCTTGCAATTTGGGGAGTATTTTTTAATTTTTGATCCAAAGAACTTTAAGGGTTAAAATTTATTGAAATTTTTGAAATGCTCTCACACAAAAAAGACGCTTCTAGGTTGTTCTGCAGGTATCTTTTCATTTTCCTCAAATTCGTCGCCTCTGTGATACCAACCATTGAGTACGATTACAYGATGGATTTTGAACTTGGGGGTCAGTGATAGTCATCTTACGGGGTTCATGTCTAACTTGTGGTTCTTACATTGAGACCACAATCACAATTGAATTTCTTGGTCTGGGAATATAATGTCAAAGGCCTCTAGGAACTGACATGGGTATGACGAGTAGAGATAGAGATTGATTGCGACGGAAGCCAATTGSACTGTAAAATGTTGTAAGTGTGTATGATATCATGTATATGTATTGTAGGTAGTTTGATGGAAATTTCGAAGGATGCGTATTAAGTGAAGCACAAATTTCCAGTTGCCAAGTTGAAAATCAATAGCTGATTGACCTCTAAAGTAGTTGCAGATTGTTGGCGGTATTGTAGTTGTTGGAATGCAGTGAAATTGGGCAGATACTGTCACCTGTCTATGACTATAGCCGATTATTGTTGGCATTGTCATTGGACACGGACACCAGACAGGGTTTTAMACAATCACAGGACATTAACTCACTCCAGGCTCTTGAGGTTGTAAATTTTGGGTTTCTGCTCAAGGCAGTCACTTTTGGATACCTATTACAGTATCGTGAATTGATATTTTTCCAATTCAATTTCTTGTCAGTCTATCTTTGGCATCCTTTTGGGAGAACAATTACTGATGTTTTTCTTAAATTTTTTGTTTTTCRGTTTCTGTTTTGTTCTTGACCTGCTTTGCGTCAATTGTATCCCTCAGCTACTGACATATTGATATCTATGCTTATTGTTTGTTGTTTGAGGTGGTCCTGATGTTGATACTCTTTTCCAGTCCTAGATTTGAATTCTGTGAAGGTGCAAATATCTTTTGTGGTTCAGAGTATGCATTTTTCAGGAGTTTCATGTGGTCATTCTGTGTATGGTAGAAGAACCCAAATGTAACACGTGAAAAAGGGACCTAAATTCAAGCACAAGTACAATTAGATCCAAAGTAGATAGGTGGGGTTTCAAGAAGTTGTCACCAGCCCTTTTTTTCTGGTTTTAGAAAAAGTGCTAGGATGGCAATCACTTCAAATTTGGTGAAACATTTTATTACTTTGTACATCCATCTTTTGTACCATAAAACACTTTTCAATCAAATTCATACACTTTTTCATCCAAATTTCACAATTTCATCCATATTTCAAATTGGATTGAAACTGTTTTGGCAAAAGAAAATTACTTTTTTCTAGTGAAAAAAAGATTTTTACTATGAAATGGTGCTTTCTGGCTCCATTTCGTCCAAAAAAAAAGGGCTGGTTGTCACTCTCGTGAGGGTGGGGCTAACCATGGTCAATCACTCTTGCTGATTCAAGCTTATAATGGATTGCTTTTGGGTGTTTATGTGCCCCCTTTGGTATTAGTTTAGTGTCTACAATAGGTGCATCTATGTAGTAGTTGTATTACATTTATACAAAAATTTGTATTACATTTATACAAGCTTTGCAAATTATGAAATCAATTTTGTTAGTTCCTATCAAGCGCACATCATTTTTCTCTCTGTGCACGTTCTAGATTAGGTGATCCCTAGTAAGTGTCACATTTGAGTGCTTCTACTTTACTCTTGATGTTTTTGTCGCAACCTCATTTGCAAAGAAGGTCTCAACAAGCATTTTTGGTTGTACAATGACCTTTCAAAATTGACTTGAATAGATGAGGATAATCCAATTCTTGATAAGTCACCATAATTAGAATTTAATAATTTTTAATTGAAGGGAAAAATTTCTTATGAAAATTACAACTATTTAATGTGCAATCAATTGTAGAAAGAATTTTGAATTTTTGGCTAAATTTTTTATTGATAAATATTAGTTTCTAAAATATAAGATCCAACCATTTGGTTGGGGTGATAATAAACAAATCAAACTAAGAAGTAGCTAGCTCAATTCAAAGATTTGTGTTCTTTTGCTATCAAAATTTGTAAATGCAATATTAAGTGGAACTATGCACATTGATCAAACGGTCTATAATGGGTGTCATACCTTCTATTGAATATCAATACTTTGACCTTATTCAACAATCCAATCCTAGTAAAGAGCTTCCCAAAGTAGTGGAGCTAAATGAATAATTGCATGCAATGAATGCCATGAAACGGGCTTATAATAAGGTGGAACTAAGGTACCTAAATCCATTTTTTTAAGKTATCTAAACCCATGGACTAGAGCCCAATTTAGATCCCTAGTTTTGAAACCAAATATGCCCTTGTTTGTGCTCTTGCATCCTAATATAGTACARATTGCATGGAGTGTTTGATTGGGRTTTAAAGGGTAAGTTGGAATTGGAATGAGAAAGTCACTATTTTATGAATCAATGAACATCACCATGTGGCTTCTACACATGGCAAAAGATTCCTTCATTTTTCCACAGAATGATGAGACAATTTGAACTATTTTTGTCCTTTGGAATGCTAAATTTTCGGATTGTAATTGAAACCATGTAGGGAAGTCACATTAGCATCCCAAAAGGGCAAATAGTCCCCCATTAAGTTCCACAATAAAAAAACTATGTAATTTTGCTTTGTCCACCTATAATATACCTTTTATCAATTTTATAAAATGATGTGACCATATCATTTTTGGAATATTCCCTAATTTGTCATTCTTTTGCTAGTTTTTTTTGTAAATCCAATAAGTGGAACTATGCACAGTAACCAAATATGGGCTACAATGGGCTTCCTACTTTTAAACATTGAAGTATTTGCAATTTTTCCACATGAATTGCAAACATGAAGAAAATGAGAAAAATGTCTAAAAAAGTATTCTTACAAGAAGACTTAGTAGCAACTTCCATGTTAGCTTGCACTGATGTCAAAATGAGATCAGTTTTGATAGTCACTACTCTAATCAATAGGAACAGATACCTATCTAAAGGTATGGCCGAACCTTTAGACTGAGAAATACAACCTGCTAAGTTAAGTTATAATGGGTACCCCAAAATCGCGCAGTGCCTTCAAGCACCATCTAGAATAAGCCCCATAGTGGTGTAAATGTATCTTGAAAATTGCACCTCCATAGTTCTCCAAAGAAGCCTTGGTCATGGACATGTGGCTGTCTTCTAAACTCATAGAACATGAGGATTTAATAACACGGGGAGTTAATAATGCATAAAGGTTTGTTAGAGATTAGAGATTAATAAAAATATGCTCTTGTTATTAAATCCTCATATTATTTCAACACGTGTCAAAGATCGAAGATCACAAATCATGTTATTAACCCTAGAGCGTCATGATTCATCTTCAAAATTGACATCTTGAGAAAAATCATTATAAAGTGTTATTTGGAAGCATAATTTGGAATTGATATTTAAATAAAAGTTGTAGACTTAGAGTTGTAGATTCCATCCATACGGTTAGATTCACCAATGCTATCACCAATATTTGCCAAAATGAGGTCATAGATTTTATGAAAATGAGGTTCTTTTGACATGGTGATTTTTTGAAATTTTTGTGTTCATAAAATCTATGACCTCATTTTGGCAAATCCAGCTCAGCCCTAATAAGTTTTAACAGCACCTTGAAGTGGCGATATGAATCATAGGACAAGAACATCTTACATGTAAGGAAAAGAAGTGAGACTAACTTGGTGGTGAAACGAGTGACTTCGGGTGACTTCTACAAATACAAGTTCTGGAATAAAAATAAATAAAAKAAAATAAGATATCTTACTTCTGCTGTACAGAAGGAATTTGTAGTGACGCAAGCTGTTGTTTGAAATGTTGTAACATTGGAGGCTGGTGGATCTGTGCTAAGCCTGCCATGTTTGGCGCCTGTGAACTCCACGAAATGTGCCCTTGGCTCAACGGTTGACTGAGTATCTGGGATAGTCCAGTTGTTGAGGTAGAAGACTCCAGAGCTATTTCCCCACCAGGCTTCGTATCACCAGCAACCAGCTCAAACCTGTCTCCCCTGTTGGAAACTCCAGGACTTGAAGATTGACGTCTATTTGTAAGCCTTTCATATCCAGGCTGCAATTGTTGAGCTTGAATGTGTTGATATGGCATCATCAGYGGCATTGAGACTGGATGTGGACTTATCTGCTGCCGGGCTAGAGCCTGCACCCCCACTGTGTCTTCACTTCCAGATCCAGGCCACTACAGATGAAATATCCTCTCTCTAGTACTCGTCTGTTGKACCAAACCTGAAGCTCCTAATCCGGCTAGAAATCGACCTTCACTTAACATTTCGGTTAACTTGGTTCATTGACTACGTGYAAGAACTCGAATTTTTTTATGTGGGTGAACTAGACTGCACTTACATGGAACTATCCTTCACTACTACGTAAAGGGGTCCTACAAAGTACAAGTGCGAAGYGGGATGTTAGCATTACCAACATCTCTGGACGAAGAACCTKGACCTGGTCCAGACACCTGATGATGCATGCAAAGCAGTGAAGATGTCCCTGTACGGGCGATGAGACGTTCGATCTCCAATAGGAAACAAGTGCCCGCTTGGGTGAGCATTCATCACGAGCATACTTGCTTCAGCATGTCGTTCCTCACATGTATCTGAGGTAATATGTGGATTAAAGAAGCAAAAGACTCAAGAACTAGAGAGAGACCTGCTGAATTGTTTGCTGAGGCATCTGAACTGGAGCTGGTCTTCGCTTTTGCGACTGCTGCATGAMCTTGGTATAATACTCCATCAACTCTTCTAATTTGCTGCAAAATAAAATCAAARTCAAGTGAGTATACAAAGTGATCACATTTGAGATTTTCCTACTACTTGATGGAAAGGAAACCAAAAGAAAATAGAACACATGCCGCCCAAGGGTTTTAGCAATGAGTTTAAACATATGAAAAATACTTGAGCAAGATATCTCTATCAACCATTCTACTCTTAAATGGCCGATCTAGGTAGGTCAGCTGGTTACCTGCCACTCGCACCATGCATACACATCTTCAGGAGTTCCGCTTGAGAGCACTCCGTCTTGTACGTATCCACAATGCGGCGAAGTAGACTTCCTAACTTTTGCACATGACGCATCAATAGTTCCGCGAGAATTCGTAAAGGAGCTTGTTTCAGGCCTTCAAACCCAGCAGCTGCCACCAATCTCACAACTGCTTGTTCAGCAAGCTGTTGAGCAACCTCGTCAGAGCATCCGCTTTTATGKCCGATCTCTTTTGAATTACCTAAGTCAGGAATCGGCATGGAAAAATAAGATTGCAACCAAAAACAGCTCRAAGGAATGAGCTGATTGAGGGRAGGATTTTTAGGGTCACTCGTTTCTGATATCACAACCCAAAGAACATTAGTAAACGAAACCGACTAAAATAAAAGCTTACTAACTTCACCAGCTCCCAGGAGTGGCTACCGCAGAATAAGCTTCCGCTATGAACTCGAGCATGGGGCATKAGTAAGCCCTAATMTGTGCAGTGAGTTCTTCTAGATCTTCCTCCACTTCACAACGGTAGCGAGCGCAATGCTACTCCAACCAAGCGATAACTTCAGAGTAACTGCCAAGAACAGATGGCTTCTATCTGACGACTAGTCGATTCCTAATAAGACGCAGATATTATGGTGGAAKAGCAATATTTTTCAGGCAACTCCACACCACATCATCCTGAAACCTGCCTGCAAGCAATCATGAAAAGAAGGCCGTCATACTTGTCGCTCGAGAACAAGACCCTCACCTCGGCCRAACGCATCTTTCTTGGAACGATGATTGCCGACCTCTGTTGATGGTCCAAGCCGGTCCTTCCCTTTTATGAACAGATCTGAAGACAGATCTCGCAAGTGATCGAGTTTATCTAGAAACGCCCCTTGCGCAMTGAGTCCATTAATAGAAGGATCTGGTCCTGCGGGGACTGTGTTCTCCGGCACACAATTTGCTAGATATTGATACTCCGGCATGAATAGGGCACCATCGTCTCCTCCATGGATAGATCTTTCATGCCCTGAGAGGATTTGCTTTGATTCACCATCGATTCGAAAGACTGGGCGCCGTTTTCGATGATTTGCTTGGTTAGAGACGTAATCAGCCATTTCCATTGGAGTACGCAGACAAGCTTCTTGATCACCAAATGGAAGTCCGMGTTGAGCAGTGCGGCGTGCTAACCGATTCATTCTGTTCATAAGATCCCTCTGCAAATATTGAGTGTACCATAACTCTCCCAGTGTGCGATGATCCAAAGCATTGCCAGAAATACTGGAGCCAGTCTTTGCATGTGTCCGATTCGCTAGCTGCCCAACACCAAAACAAACACTTTACCTCAGAATCAATCAAGCTCCTCACCGGGAACAGAATAAGCCTCACACAATAGTTTTCAATTCAAATGCCGACTATCCAAWTATTCTTCGAAGTCACATGCTTACAGGCACTACTAACCTGTCTGGGGCTTATCAGAGCACTTGAGGCGCTTTGACCAGATTGAGAAGCTTTGATAGGTCGGCTATTTATCCCACCATGACCACTCTCTGCSTCCTTGAGCTTGCTGGACCTGAACGAATAAAATATATAAAAATTTGTTCACAAGTACCACAGTGTAGACGAGGTGTATCAAACAAACAGCAAGAAATGCATGTGAATAAAATGGAACAAATTAAAATACAACTRCAACGAACACTCCAGATAATCATCGCCAAAGGTCTAAGTTGAGTACTAATGAAGTGATCAGTACTAGCAACAAGGAAAATGCTTCAGGAGGTTTGCACTAATCCACCTGGTAATGCTCACTGAAGAATCCAATCCATGCTGTCAACCAAAACTCAACAATGAAATTGATATTAAGAAGCGTCCGTAAAAGGACAAAGATACGCACATGTCAATTAAGACAAARATCGCACAAAAAGACATCCAGTCAAATTCAAGGATCAACACTTCATCTGAATGCTCAACATTTGGCAGCTCGAGGCTTTGAATACTCGTAATTCAGGAAGCTACTTGAAAGAAGGCGATCCCATCATCAATATTGAGAGAGATGGAAACAAAGAATCCTCAAACTATTTGGCGCATACACCAGGAAGAGAATCATGTACGAACTTTGGGTCCAGAGCGACACTGCATACCTTCAGCTGCAGAGCCGCCAACGTAGGGGATTCTCCCGCTTGCAACCGTGCCCAATCCTCAACGTCGTGTTCCAGAGTAAAGTAAACATTATCTGGGTGYAACTGTAAAACTGTTCAAGTACAGAAAACATTAACGTTGTTAGGAGCGCTTCTCAGAGTTACATAAGAACTCCGCATCACCTGTAAGACCYTCTCGATTCATGGCTTCAAATTGCAAGTGTAACCCGGGAGCTCCACCAGTTCACTGTGTTGTGTTTACAGCTACTTAGTGTACATACTTAGAGCATTTCAACATCCGCTGAACCCAACGACAAGCGCAATGCTAATAGATAGGACAGAACGATAACGAAAGGGTGAGTCACAAGCTTCCGTCTGCACAGGATTAGACTTACGGACATGGCACYGCTTATCAGAAATGCGTCAAGGGTGAATTTCTTTGGTGAGTCAATGCCAGGTCAAACGATACCAGCACATCATATCCATCACAGGCTGAACATTAGCGGATTGATACATATGAAGCTCTATTCCAAGGATACAAGGTTATGAACATATAATAAGGTTAAACTGATATTCGAGCTTACATGAGTTGTCCAAAGCGCTCGGAGGGGAGGTTTTTGCAGATTCGACATGAAGGGAAACCAATGCTTTATCAAAAAGCAAAGCTCGTACTCGTAGCTGCAATGCTATGACGCTAGGGTTTTCTGKTTGCATAAAGGCTGACCAGGTACCCGGCGTTGCTAAGTAAGGTTGAAGTAAAACGTACTCCCTCTCTCCCAGCCACGCTCTCCATACTGAGTTTTCTTCTAACCTCTGAGCCAGCTCGTAGCCAGCTCCATTGTCGCCTAAGAGCCTCATTGTCTCCCTTGTGACAACTCAATAACTCGACTTATTCCTCGAATAAACTGAAAGCTTCGGTGCTCATGTCAAAAACAATCTGCCACACTATGCCGATGTGCCGCCAACATTTTCGCAAGCTCACCGTTCCTGCCACAAACTCTACCAAAATTTTCTACCTATTTTCATCTGTTGCAATCTATGTAAACCCTTAGGAAAGAAAAATAGAGCTCCTCATGCATCGGATAGACTCTCAATTGACTTCGATGAGCTCWAATTCCCTAAGGCTTCCGATTACGTAGGCCAAGCAGATTCTTGCTAAAGTGCATTGCCTAGAGCACGTGCTAAGAATTTTCYTTGGATACGCTCTTCAATTTWCTAGGGAGAGAGTCACAGAGTAAGATGCARCAATGACTTATTTCAGTTCCTCACGCCGTCCCCAAGCTGCTGTATCAAAAGTTCGACAAAAACGTCTTCCTAATGCCTGAGCACATTCAATGAGTTACATAAGAACCTCCCGTCGAACTGCTGTCTCATACATACGGAGGAGAGAGTGACGGAGTTAAGATACAGCAATGAATAAWTTCAGCTTCTCACATCGTCCTCAAGCTGCTGCTGCAACAATTGTTCGACAAAAACGTCCAAAAGAACTCCAACTGCACTAAAACAAGTAACGCTCCATCAGACGAACGGGGCTAAGTAAGAGAATGACAAATGGCTTCCTAAACCATCTGCATTACCGACAACCCGAACTTATCCCTCTCGTAAAAATCGATCGCACAGAATCGCTAAACTCGCCCTCCAATACAATACACCCCCGGCAATGCAAGTGGCCAATGTCAAAAAGAGTTATACGCAAAAAACACGAACAAAATCTCCGAAAAGGAACAATCTCTAGACAAGCAATCAAGACAACAAGAAACAAGAACGCAACCACAGTTAATTAGATCGCTACTAACGAAGTCTCGTCAAAGCTCCGACGAAGAACCTCGATATATACAATAGGCCCGGCTCTGCTTGACAAAACGGCGATGGATTGTTCGCAACGAGGAGAAGAGACGGAGGAGGGGAGACGGAGAAGCACGTGAGGAGAGCCTTAGAAAAGCTGCAACGAAAAAAACGAGCTCGAAGCTTCAAAGCAAGCTTGGTCGTTGCGCAAGTGGGAGCGAGAAACTGCCTTCCAGCAACTGGGCAGCAGGGCAGCTAGGCGACTGTTATTTATTTTTTTATTTTTATGAATTTTGTTTCTCTGCTTTTTGTTTTTGTTTTGTAGTAGTAGTAGAAGATTCATAAATTATTTCTCCCTAGAAAATTGAAGAGCGTATCCAAAGAAAATTCATAAATTATTTTTTGCTCTCACCCTAGAAAATTGAAGAGCGTATGAAAGATTCATAAATTATTTTTTGCTAAATATATGAATCAAATTACCATACCTGGTGGTCAGGTGGATTTGACATTCTTTGCTAAATTATTAATTAAATTTTGAAAATGTGATTAAGCAAATGCTTAAAAATAGAAAACTTCTTCAAAATGTAAAAATTCATTTCTCTTTACAAAATATTTTACTTTTCTAAAAAATAACTTTCCAAAATCTTTGGCATCTATTTTTAGAATATATTTTTAATGTTAACCCTCATTACCATGGTAGTGGCATCTCACATTAAGGAAACGACACCTAACTCGTAGAGTAGTTCTATGAGCATGAAGGAATCTTTTTGTGGGGATAAATGTGAAAATTTATTTATTTTATTGAAGTTGGATAATTTGGTATTTCATTATGACACTCAAACACTTAGCAAATCTGGGAATTTTGGTTCAAATTATGAATAGAAAATTTTCAAATTTGATCATCCATGATCAATACAAAAATTCTATATTTATTTTCTACCTTGATGAGTTTGAATAGTGCAAAGACGTCTTCACACAAATTTGGATTTTTTGGATGACTTGTGGAACTGCTACCATTATTTTAGATAAAACCAATGCGATGTGGCCTACACTATATTTATAAATATCTAAAATAGTGTCGTTGTGGTTCACCTTTCATGTACTTTCATCTATTTTCACCTACTTTCATTTGCCTTCATTGAAATTTCATCTAATACTTTTGATATTTAGACTCTCTATATATAAACCTCAAGCTTGATTTTGTGTGAAAGTTTGCCCAAATTACAATTAATCGGGACAACTCAAATCAAGCCCAAGATTAAAAATTGGGTCAAAGATTATGCCAATCTAATTTGTAGAATTTAAATTCAATTTTCTGGCTTCAAAATACCACCATTAGATAAGGAGGATTAGTACATTTTGAATACAAGGAGTCTATAGGCCATTTTATGGCTGATTATAAAAACCTAACCAGGCACTCATATTGATCAATTTTGGTGATTTTGAAAATTGATAAGCTATTAAGCCTTAATCTTTAAAGGTCTTGTAAAACTTGTATATATCATCTTTGAGTAAAAATTATGTTCAAAATTATGGCAAGGCATATACTTTTGAGTTGAAAAGTTCAACAACTAATATCTTTCATTGATCAGCTCCATCATTGATCCAAATATGACAAAGAATTTGCTCAATCCAACACTAGTTTTCAAAAGTAACCCGAAAAGTAACCAATGGAAGTTGAAGATTTATGTGAATCAACTAATGAAAGTTGAAGCATTTAATTTTGCTTCAAAGGCTTGTGATCAAGGATAGTCCAGTCAATTAGCAATAGGTGTTCTTAATAACTTCAACTGGAAAAATTTGAAGTAAATTCATACAAATTCTAAAATTTCTCAAACCAACTACATTTACATTTGTTTCCATTTGTTAACATCATGATACAATGTTTTTCCTAAATTGTGTGTAAATTTGTTGGTTTGAAAAAAACTGTGTAATTTTGGTTGGATACCTTATATGTCAATTCATGCAACAATTGTATGTTGAATACCATAGCTTAAGGTCACCTTCAATAGCAAAATGTAATTACATTTTTTGAAACCAAGTGGTATTTTATATGAATAAGTCACTTTGTCAAATCCTAGGAAAATTAAAAATTGAGAAAGTTAAAATGTTGAAAAAAATATGTGTAGTGCTTGAATCCAAAACATGTTTACTAATAACACTTGAAAACTAAATTCATTCCTTTAACTTTACAACAAAACATGGATTCCATATTATGAAAAGTTCATTGGAAGCCATGAAGATCACTTTCATATGTAATGAAGAAAATCATTCAACTTCCAAATGAAGATTATTTGAAGGATTGTAGAAAGTCAAGAAGAAATATTTACTCGTTAAAGGACCAAGTGTCCAACGTATGCAAGAAATCTTGTGTACAAAGTTCCTACAAAGTTATTGTTGATCGGATGTTCATGAAATTTGGACACAATGTGTAACTAAGTATCCCCTTCTTGAAAATATAATTTTTTTCCGATCGGGTGCCTAGATCAAAAGTTGTGATGCCTTGAACTTTGTAGGCAGTTTGGGCAGCTTTAAGCAACATGTGCAAAACTCTTCCATTGATATTGAAATTTGTCGAGTTTGTAGCCTACATGAAATAAGATGCGAAGGTAAGAAAAATAACCATGTTTAGTGTAAAATATCATTCTAGAAGCAATTAAAGTTTGTAGGCCCTATCGGGCAAGGGCGGAAAAAAAATTCACCTAACTTCAAACGTCATAATCTTTCAATCCATGCCATCAAAGTTTCTAAAAATTTTTCCACAAGCTCCCAAAGAAGTCTAGTACACCTTTCTGTGGTTGAATTTTGAAAAAAAATTCTTTTTTTCATTCTTTTCTTGCTCCCCCAAAATGTGCCTAGGGTTAATAATTGCCAAATAACCTACTAATAAAAAAAATTAATTGCCAGAAACAGCCCTTCCAATTTCAAATAATTAATAGACAAAATTGTGCCCAAAGTGACCTCAGACTATGGCAAAACAAAAACAAAAAAACAAAAACAAAAACAAAAACAAAAAAACAAAAACAAAAACAAAAACAAATCAATAATAAAACACAACAATGTTGTAACCCAAATTGGACTTCTCAGACCTTTCAAGGGTCAATATTAATATAAAGTGGGGCCTGTGGCTGCGCAAATGCTTTCTTCAGAGTACTTTCGAATTCTGGTGCAGTTCCCGTCGGAGCGGAATGTTGCGCCCACCATCGGCAGCCGCCGGGCAGGCTCTCGTCTCTTCCGCCTCGCACAGCATTCACAGTTCCATGCTCCAGCTATGGCGCCCGCCTTGCTCCGACGCCGCATTGCCACTTCTCTATTGCACCAAATTCAAGCACCCTGCCTMACAATTCCCTCAGTCACACGGACAATTCCCTTGAGACGGACAATTCTGTTCTCACGATCGGCCTCCGCTGACGATTTCCCCAAGCGCACYAGCAATACCAGCGATGATGGCGATAGCGATGGAGGCGCCCGAGTGGTGCCCTCCCGTCGTGTGTCGTGGACGATGGGACCATGTCAACAGCCCGTGCCCTCCTCCGCCGGGGGGACGCTGTGGCCCGGCATGTACCACTCGCCCGTGACTGCTGCGTTGTGGCAAGCGCGGGCCAGCATCCGGGAGAAAGATGGCAGTAGGAATGGTGGGACAGAGGCGCCGCCGACGGAGGTTATTACGCGGACTCCGTCGATGAGCAGGACGAGTGTGTCGTATGGGCTGGCTGGCGATGCGATTTTGAGGGAGCAGTATCGGAATCCGTGGAATGGGTGTCGGATTGGGAAATTGTTGGAGGATTTGGATGCGCTCGCGGGGACCATCGCCATGAAGGTATGGAGCAGTTTAGGGCTGTACAATTCCCCTTTTTGTGACATTCGATCCTTGCTTTCTTGKCAATCTGAGACTCTCTTGGTTGTCTGTGCACGAATTTATTTTGAATTGCAATGGTATGTGGAAATTGCACATTGCACTACCAGAATCCTTTGTGAATTTGCGCTGTGAATTTCGAAGGATTAGGGATTGTCAACTGCCCAATCGTGGGGGGGTTTTGGAGTTAATTCGGGGAATTTTCGGGGGTCAGCGATCGCATTGCTGTGCGATTTTGCATTTTTTTTGGACTACAAATCCAGTGTGAGATATAAGAAAAAAATTCTGTAAGCAGACGATTGTGATTTTGCGATATTGGATTCCAACATACTTGGCCTATTTGAGATGAATAGAGAGTATCTTGCGGATGGAGATGGGAATTTTGGGTTCCTTGTTATGTATATTGAGGGGCGTATTTGCGGACGCTTGACTGTCTGCTGATGAATTTTCGTTAAAACTGCAAATGGAGTAAAAAAAATTGCACATTACACCGAAATCCTCTGTGAATTTGGGCTGTGAATTTCAAATGATTAGCGATTTTCACCTCCGTATCAAGCACGTTCTTGAAGTTYAGGTTGTGAACTTTAGGGATTTGGCGATCTCCTTGCCGTGCAATTTTGCAAAGTTTGAGGAGTACCAAACTAGTACATACATTGCATGTGCAGTTTTAACGTAAATTATTGCAAGCAGTACGGTTGCCTGTTTKTTCGTGAATATAAACTCTTGCTTCACATAACATTCTATAGCAATGCTAAGCTAAGCCCTTTCAATTCTAATCTGCAATTCTGATCATGTTGTATAAGCGCCCAATATTCAATCTAAACTTAAGAAACTCATGCATCAATCACAAGTCCCTATGGTCCACTGGTGTCTTTGTTGACAGGGCCGCATTCTGTGCGACATGCCAGCGCTTGCAGACCGCGATGCCGTGCTGATTCGTCACACTAAACTGGAGAATGCAATCATCTGTCAACCTCAGCAGCGCAACATGCACGGGCGCATCTTTGGAGGCTTCCTTATGCGCCGTGCTTTTGAATTAGCTTTCTCCACTTGCTATGTGTTCGGTGGCGCACGTCCTCTTTTTCTTGAGGTGGATCATGTAGACTTTCGGAAACCGGTACGTGATTCGAAACTGGACTTGTGGTTGCCACCTTTTGGGGATATTGTAGTCTGCTGGCTTCGTTCCCTGAAATGTACATTACATTCCCCTACTTTCAGTACTTTCTGGAAATCAGCATACTCTTTTTCAAATTTGCCAAGTGAAAACATTTGTAATGAATTTATCAAAAAAATGGTTTATCAAAAAAAGGAAATCGAGAGTCACAGTGTGATTTCAAAGTCCAACAGTGTATGGCACCCCAAAACAACAATTGAAGAGAACATGTTTGAATTTGATGATCTTCATATTATCAAGATTTTATACATTGTTGGGGATTAGGAATGGGTGCACCAACCTCAGAGAGGCCCTGTGTCACCTTGGAATCAGCCCTGATGCTCTAAATCTTGGTTATCCATGATACCTATTCTTTACTTGAAGCTGAAACGGGAAGAAGGTTGAAGGCTGGGTGATGTAAGAAAATATTATGATGTAAGCGTAGATTCAGGGAATCGCACATGAGTACCAAGTAGGAAGAATACTTCGTCAGTGCAATTTCTCTGCATCTGTATGTAAAAAGGGCGCATGCTTCAATGGCTAAAGAATGCTACATGGGTGGGAACGAACTCATATTGAAGAAAATTATACTTTTGACATTTTTCAACGATAGTAACATGTTCTGAAAATTGCTAGAATTGACTATCAGCATTTAAATTGAATTTTCTAAGCTTTTAGCTGCGGTTATATGTTCAACTCAATGAAAAGACCTTGCCTTTTGCAGGTAGACGTTGGGAACTTGCTTCGGTTCAAGGCTTACGTTCTTTACACTGAAGTAGACAGAGTGGATAGGCCTCTCATCCATGTTGAAGTTGTTGCCAATGTCACCCAACCTGAAATAAGATCCAGTGAGGTAAGCTGGAGCATTCAAATATTCCAATTCAGCACTCTTATTTGTTTGCTCTTTTCTTATTGAATGTCTGTAAATCAACTCACTCAGAGCCTGTTACCATCGTACATTCATTGGATTCAATGAAAAAGTATATCGTATATACATATATACATTAAACCATATCTACATAAAGAGGTTTGGAAATCACGATAGTCTATGTTGTGTTAGCCTCACCAGGCACAAATCTCATGCACTCAAGGTTTGTGCATACAATGAAGAAAATGTTATCCAACAATTGTTGGGTTAGAGTTCAAGTTTTAACGAAGTTTTTAAATTTGTTGAAAATCAAAAGTGTGAAACCCACTACGTTGGGTTAGAGTTCAAGTTTTAACGAAGTTTTTAAATTTGTTGAAAATCAAAAGTGTGAAACCCACTACGTTGGGTCAGAGTTCAAGTTTTAACGAAGTTTTTTAAATTTGTTGAAAATCAAAGAGACTGAAGAGGAAGCGCGAGGCTACTTAACTCGCTACGATGCCGACCACTTGGTCACTCACTCTGCATGTTGACTGATTCGTTCTGTGCTCACGAAATCCATTATAAGGTAACTACACCTGATTAGCTTTGAGTAAAATTTTATCATTAGACTAACCCAAAATTTTAATTGTCAGTAATTACGAGATTCTAATGCACTTGTAGCATGCATTATTTGAATACTGTGTACAAAAATGGTCAGGGTAGAAGAATTATTTTGGGTAGGTGACCTAACCCAGAATCAAGTTCTAATGTTAATTCAATTTGTATTTATTATCAAAGATTGTCTTGTTGGTGCCTAATTAAGGCACCTGTTTGAATTAGGTGGAATTACAGTGGGGACGTAAACTCATCTCTAATTCTCTAGTAGGATTGACCCCTGTGATCAAACTTAATGATCTATTTCATGAAGTTGGTTGGATTTGTTAACCCTTAACCCCAAAATGACCCTAGAATTTCTTGAGCTTCTAGAATTTGATCTAAATTGAACAAAAAGCCAACATTTTGATACGTTGTATCAAGTCTTTCTAAATTGTAACCGTATAAAATCAAACTAGACATGTTGGAGTTCACATTAGAAACGAAAACACAACAATATCTCTTACAGATTGAATGATTATAATGTTTGATCATGAGGGTGTTAAAATTGCGAAAGTGATTTGAAGTATTTCAATCCTCTTTTCACATGTCAAATCTAAAAATTTGGTCACCAAAAATATATTAGGTTAAAAGTAGTAACATGCATAACCCCAATCAATTTATGGCTTCTCAAAATGTACTCTACAATTTTTTTAAATGAAATTCTAATGTGATTTTTTCTCAAAGATCTAGTGTATTTGAGGCTCATTTCCAAGAGCCCTCAACACTCCAAAAAGTTGAGATTGCAATGGACACCCATTCACAAAATCTTGAACCGAAAAATCATAATCAATCATTTTCAAAATCAGATTTTTGAAGCTAAAACTAAACTTCAGAAAGAATTTTTCAAAAATATAAACTACTAAAAATAGTGATTTGGTAAGGTTTTGTATAACTTTAAAAATTGGTCAAGGACACATTCTGTCCTCAGGGTCATTTAGGGGTTAAAGGACGACAAGTACGTTTCAGGTCCTTTGGATGACAGAAATGAACTGCATCCACATGAACTGCAGTGGATGTAGAAAAGGTATATTTCATCCGTTTTTTGGGTAAATGTGAAAGTAGAGATGTGCTTTGACATGGAAAGCAAGAAATAGGGTCATTGAATGTATTGTCATTTTTAAGTGCTGCAAATTGTAATTCAAAGCCTTAGAAATTCATGCCCACGCTGACAAGTCCATGTATGCCTATCATCAAATTTTTAGGTGTTCTAGCAAATTTTTAAATGTTGTCATTTTTAAGTGCTACATGGTTTAACTTCCTACCATCTAACACTCGGTGGTCCACAATCCATAGCCTGCCTTTTCTCCGTGGTAATAGGTCCATCCTTTAAGGGTTAACAAGTGGTGCAATATAAATGTCCATAGGCAATGGTCTTGGAATGGATATGGAAATCTCTTGCTACACATATAGTAGTTTGCAACCACATGCTATGAAACTGCATATAAATTTAACCCTTAAAAAGAAAGATTGGTGATTGTGGAAATCATCTTGGGTTGCATGCTATGAAATTGCATATAAATTTAACCCTTAAAAGGAAAGATTGGTGATTGTGGAAATCATCCATTTTGATACTGTGAATCACTTGATTAAAAATATCCAAAAGGACACATTGGAAGTCAAAAGTATTGTATATGATCTCACCTTTTCACACAAGATTTTGAGGATGAATAGTTGCACTTTTGTCTTACACATAGAGATGTTTTGTTATCCATTGGACACAAAATGTCCACCTCAATGTTCAAGGGTTAGACATATTTAGTAATATTTGATTTCAATAAACATGTTCTTGTATCCTAAGATATTTTTGCATTGTTTATAACAAAGAGTACATAATTTTTTTAACATAGCAATAGTGTTCTTGAACATTTAAATATGAGTGGGATTTTCCACTTTATTATTTAACAAAGCATCAGGCTTAATTGAAATTATTAGAAGCAACAATTGTCATAAGATTCAACAATACAGTTTAAATGGTATATCGAAGTGGGAGGCATGTAGGAGGCATCTAGAGTAGGTTGGAATTATATCCAAAGTTACCCAATGAATTCCCTAGGGGCTTTTGGTATGAGTTTGCCACTTGGGGGATTATTTTACACTAATAGCATTCTATATTTTTATGTTGGTTGACAAGTAATGGTCATATGATGATAAATTGTGGCTGCTGTCAAAATAACGCTCCATTTTTCCAGCTTCACAACTGAGCACCACAAGTTCGGACAGCCATGGCATGAAAGGAGGAATGCTTTCACCACCAATACAGAGAGATTCTGTGTAAAGGTGAAATTGGCTCCCTGTTTTCGCCACTTTTTCCTCCTCCACACGGTAGTAGCCCTCCTTGGCAAAAAAATTTCCTGACAACAGCTGCTGCTAGTTCGATTGCCCAAACCTAAATAACTCTTAAGCAGCACAACTGAAAATCCAAGGCGCAAAAATAAAAGAGTCATAGTGTTGGAACAGCACAAGCTACGCTACCAGACTAGGTCGGCCTAGACATGTATTGATTCGTAGGAACCAATTCCAACCTGGTCAAGGGTGTTTTTACCGACTAGGTGGAGAATTCCTGACAAAATATTGAGATAGAGGCTGCTGGTACTGTAACGACGATTGTTTCCTACTTACATACGACACGGGAAGTCCAGGAGGTACTCCTCTCTTCTTAATCTTGGGGGAAGTCTCTTGAGGAGTTGGGGGAGAACTGCCACGAGGAGTTCCGGAAGTACTGTTGTACTGACTTACGGGAGACGTGCCAAACGCAGGCAAGCTTCGTTCTACACGCTCTGGTCTTTTCTCCACCGCTGATATGTCTCTCTCAAGATAAGTACAGTAGCTCTCGAACACGCTAATCGACACGGACAACTTGAAATCCAGGCGAAACAAAAACTCCAGCTCCAGGCGATTCAACTCCAAAACACTCACGCCTCCGACCCTTGCGAAGAACGCGTTATTGAAGTGCCTGCAGACAAGGATTTTGAGATAATGTCAGTCAAGTTAATCGTAACATTGAATTCAGGATGATGTGCACCAGGTCTTGACCAGTGGTCACATATGTAGCTAAATTTAGCAAAGTTTCTATTTTGAAAAATTACAGCTACAAGAATGCGCACATATGACATTGCTGAATTCCAAATTTTAGTACATGTAGCAGTGCTTTTTGCAAATTGAGCTAATTGTGAAAATCACGTGAGTGACCACTGGASTTAACCATCAGCAAAACCGACACAAGACGTATTGCAAACGCTCAGGTAAAACATGCAAACTACTGTACTGACATTACGACTGTAAAGTTAGAACTGAAGAATCGCCTACTTGAAACATTAAAGGTGCCGAATTAACACTCGCAAACAGGAGGCATTTAAGAGAACGTCGCAATTACGAAGCAACGACAAACTTCTCATAACAATTGAAAACTGCCCATTTGCAGAGAAGAATGTCAACATCATTGAACCAGTAAGGTGCGAGAACATCCAGTCTGAAAAAAAATTCTAACTGCCCTGTTCTTCAAAATAAAGTGGAAAATTTATGGAGTTCCAGCAATTTAGGCCAAAGTCAATATGTACACAACTATCCTTAAACAACTAAAACCATTACAACTACACAAGAAGAATTATCAAGACCAAGAAATCAATCTGAAACTTCAACAGGCCCTAATTCGTAACTACGAGAATTTTCAACGAAGGAACTGGATCTTTGGGCTCTCAGTCGAAATGTCGCAACCACACACTACGAATCAGATATAAAATTGCCATGACAGTTTAAACGGTAGAGGAGGAAGACGACTACGACTGCCACTTCCACACCAGTCGACATTTTCGTAAACCTAATAMCTTCTGCATAGGATTCGCTGACAAGCTCCAGAATTTAAACAAAAGAAGCATGAATGAACCAAGATAMACAYCTCCTTCAYCACACCAAGCAATGCCTTSAGCRCAAACTTACACATCATCCAGCATTTTGGTCGCCACCATGACGCTTGTCACCAGCAACCGATGCACATTAAGCGACGTCACCAGCAAATCCGGCTGCCTATGAATAAGCCGATCCAGAAACACGTATCCCACCACAAAGCACGACGGACTACAACTCGTGTACTTGAAGATACGCTCCAAGTACTTGGCTATACTGATACTCGGCGCTCTCAATCCATGAAAAATGGTGAGCTTCTTCCCCTGCTGCGACGGCGAGTTCGCGAATTGCTCATTCCTGGCCACAAGACGGTCCAGCACCGCCGCCAGCACCTGCAACACCTTCGGCATCTCCCCGGAGTCGTCCTCCACCACGCCATTCCCTTCCAAGGACTTGTTTCCATTGGACGACGCCGAAGGTTTGTGCGGTTTCACAGTACTAATCGTCAACTGCATCCCCAACGCATCCACGTCCACCTCCTCCTCCTCCAACTCATTCTCGTCTCTCCGCGTCGTCTCCCCTAAAAACCCCGGCGTCCGGCACGCGGGCGGCATACTTATTACGCCTTGGTACGCCACCACCAAAACCTACTCTCTCCCACACAGAGACTCTCAGTCAAAAGCTTCTTGTCTTTGTCTTCCCCGTGGACACAACCTCTTCAGAAGTTCTATTCACGTCCATGAGAACCCACAACGAAAAAACACACCGGCTGTCACCGCCACATTCCTTTCTGGCTCCCGCACAGTTGGGAATGCGACAAAACGGCATCCCTCCCTCCTCTTCCTGGCCCTTTCACTCCCCACCACGTCTTCATCCTCCTGCTGCTGCTGCAAGCTCTGACACAGAAAGAGACACAATGTGGGAGTTCCAAAAGCTCAAATGCTGTTCTGAATTGGTGCTCAAATGCAGCAGAGTTCACGGGGTTCATGAAAGCTTAATGAGATCTGTGGCGACCAAGCTCCAGAGGAGAMACTGGTTGGGTCATGAGAAGCTGGAGCTGGAGAAGGAGGAAGACTTTTCGRGAGTGCAAGAGGCTTGTGAAGGAAGATGTGGACACGGGATTTCGCCAACGAAAGCGAAAACCTCAGCCACAGAGCGGCAGAAGAGGCTGAGAAGACGCAGGGCCCGCCTCCAGCCGGGCGATCCGGCGAGGGAAGGAAAAATTTGTGACCTCGGCGCACGGGGAGTGACGTGAGCGGCAACGGCAGAAGGTGAAACCGGCACCCCAAAACCGTCAAAAAGAAGTATTTCACCATATATTGTTGGAGGCCCCTTTTTTCTTCATAAATTAATAAAAATAAAAAATAAAAAATAATTGTATTAGCAATTTAAAATCATTAGTTTTCAAAAAAAATATTAGAATTTCTGGAAAAGATATTTAATTATTATATGAATTTTTAAAGTTGAAGCTCCTTAGGCCACTTGGAACTAACACACAATTTGGTGATAACATTGGAATCTAAAAAAATCAGTAGCCCGTTAATCGCATAAGTGTGAAGGACTGGGGGTGGAAAAACCCATGTAGCAAAAGTCACTTGGTGGCCTTCTGGTCTTCTAGTAATTAAATATGGAAACAATTTAATTGCTCTTCGGAGGACACTTTAGTAAAAAAGAATATGTGTTAAGAATGGGTACATAGATGATTTTGGGTGTTGCATAACATTTAGTAGCATTCACAAAAGTTTCCTTTTGCTCTCATCCTCAAATTTCATCCACAGACAGGCTGATTTTAATCCCTTTCTTAAGTCCCATCTACTGACTAATACAACAGCTACCTAACACAATAGTTTAATTACTAATCTAGTGACAATCTGACTCTAATCACTCCCACAAGTCTCATTCAAGTTCTTAATACAATAAATCCAGGCCCCAATAACTTATTAAAAAAAACAATCCAATGGTGAATCAGTGGACTCACTTCCCCCATAAGCTTTTAAATTGGCCTAATCCATCCTCTGAAAGTCTGAGCACATTGATTGATTGGCTATTTACATATAATAATAATCTTGTTAGACAATTGCAGATAAACTTTGTTATTTTAACAATTCTTAACATGTGTCGACCATAGCTATTGATGGGTGTGAAATATTCCACACCATTCCATTTGCTAGATGAAATGATGTGGAATATTTCACATCATTATGTGGGAGGAAAGGCAACCCAGCTGACTGCTACAGAATGTTATGTGTCACCTTGAAGATCCAAGCACTTGGGATAAGGACTTCCAAATGTGCCACTAACCTAAAATTGCCAACTTGATTAAATGGGCATTGAGTCAATCAATATGTACCTTCATTGAAGAAACCATTGTAGAACCTCTATCATAATTAAATTTTGACCCGTTTTAGAATATTTGCATAGAATATCCAAATGAAGTGTTTTAGGTGTGTTGAAGTCTTCTTTTAGTTGCAAACAAGAGAATATGAAAATTTGAATAATTTCACAATAGTTTCATAATGAGTTTTGGGAGTCCCTCCTTTATAAACAATATTTTATTAATTCTAAAAGGACATTACATTGATAATAGGTACTGAGTAAAAAATGGGTCAATTTTTGGATTAATAGGTGCATTGTTTGTTTCTATAGTATGTAATAATAGACAACTCATCCGTGAGATAAGTCCTCAATTTTATTTCAAATTTAACCCTAAAAAGCCTGAGGGGGAACCAAAGGTAGATGAAGACTTTGGATGATTTTGAAAAAAAAAATTATGACATGACTAGTAAGTTCTTGAAAAGATTCATAATCTACATAGTGGATGTTGGCTCTCTTCAAGGTTAACCCCTAAAATTCCTTGAGTACGTTTTTACCAAAAACGCTTCAAAAATTGCCATTTTTAGTACAAGTACAAAATCTCTAGAACAAAAAAAACAATTTTGAACACATGTAACCATAGCCTTGTATTGTACATTGCTTTAAAAAGATGCGGAATTTTTTTTTAGAAATTTCCTCAGTGCGGACTGCAAGATATTAGCGTTTGAAAATTTGAATTGATGGAAATCCTTTTGTGGGCCCTATGAAAAATAGGTCATATGCACTTGAGAAGATCACATTTGTATGAAAAAACATCCAAAATGATGGAGCTTCTTTGGATTCATTAATCAATTGGAATTGTACAACATATAGAAAAAGAATAGTATGTAGAAAGAAGTAGAGAATGATTCAAAATACTAAATTGTTAAGAATTTAGTTATGAAATTTAAAAATGCCAGTCCCAATGGTTGTATGTTGTAGTGATAAATACTCAAAATTGAGTTAAATAAAGGACTTCAAAGTTATTTTAAAATAGAGAATCCATAAGTACCTGCAAAATAAAATTCCTCATAACTTTCATCTCATTAATCAAAATGGAATGATTCAAAGCTTTCCATGTATATATAAATCTACAAACCAATTTCAATTTTTTATTCTTAAGAAAATGCCTTTTTTAACCTGCCCAGACTACCCGGATTGAGAAAGAATCAACACATCATACAATTACTTCTTAACCATATAGTCAAAAGTTATGGAAATTGTTGGGCCTTATAAAAAACCTTGTCTACATGTTGTGTGAAAATTTCAAAGAAAAAAATAAAAACTCCATTTGTAATGAACTACCCCAAATCTCTATGTTGCCAAAAAAACGCAATTTGATCTTTTAGGAGTTATGCAATTTTACATACTTTGAGGTGGAATCAATATATGATATAATTTTTTATAAAAAAAACTATTGAAAATCATGAATTTTTTCGTAAAGCCAAAGCTGATAATTGGTATGAAATTGATTTGACTTTGTGAAACTCAAATACATGGTGTATCCTAAACTTTGTAAGTTAGAGACTTTTGGCAACGATGAAAACTCTTATATCCTTAAGTATATTCAATATTATTTAATGATTTATTATTATCATAGCTTACTTTGTTTTTTGCACACTAAAAGATTTGAAAGAGGTTGAAAGCTAATATATTGTAGGTTGCATACATAATCAAATACATAGCATGACCTTAAATCTTGAAACGCTTGTGGGGTTACAAAGTGGTCATTATATGGTCAACCATTGTTAAAACAAACAATTGAATAATAGATTATTTTCATCCATTTTTTTAAGAGTGTTCATTGGGTGTATATGCAACTTTTGGTAGTCAAAAGACCTAGCTAATAGTATAGGAGCTACAAAACTGTAAATAGATTCTAAATCCACGGATCAAAGAAGATTCATTTCTAGTTTATATAGCAACTCCTTCATCCTTGGCCTTAAATGCAATTTATTCATAAAATCATTTTTTTGAATTTGAGCCCCACTAACAAATTTGAGTTTATTTATAGTTTCTATTCAATAGAAGAATTAAAATAATCCCCAAATTGTATGCATTATGACCAGTTGAACTTTGCATGTCTAACTAAGGTCCTCGGGGAGTGCACTTAGTTCTACTACAACAAACCACGTGCGAACAATATAATTTCAACCTAAAGTTTTGAGCATTGTTTAATAATGACTATAGGTTTTTATTGCAAAAAAATTCCAACTCAAATAAAATATGAAATGATTTCTAGAAGAGGTTGAAAATAAACTTAAATGGCATGTTTTTCAACTCAAATATTTATAGAGAACACATTTAGATGACCATTGTGTCAGTATTCAACTCAAAATGAGCTTTCAATAGAGAGTTATTTTTAGGATTTTAGTGGTTCATTTTTTAGTTCTATAGTGTATCTTTTTACTTCAAAATTTTGTAACTAATTATTATAAACAGATAAAAATATCAATAATTCAAAATGTAAACTTTCAAAGTAGGGATATTTGCTCATATATTTTTTATTTAATTTTATGTGAAATTCAAAAAGTAAATAGGGGATCCAAGGTTTTGTTCGCACGTGGTCTATTATGGACACTCTAAGTGAACTCCCCAAGCTAAGGTCAATTCATTTTTTAATCATAAAACTGCACATATATGTGGTTTATAAGTCCATATGCATTTGTTCTGCACCTATGAAGAAATTTTTAGATTTTGAAAGTTAATGTAAGCCATAATTGTTGTACCTTTTCAATATTTTTACATATGCCAATAACTTGGACCTTCTTTTTTGCACAAAAAGTCTTTTTTTGATGAAAATTTTTTCCACTCCTTTTCATAATGCCGAAATTAAAGTCCATTTGGATTGCCAACTTTCAATTGAGTCAGTTTTTAAAAAAAGTCACCCGAACAAAATGAGGTCTCTCTTCCCTCCAATTGAAAATTTGGATAAGATAGGAGGTCCTAAAATGGAGCGGGTTCTAAAATGGAACAGGCTCTGGAGGTAGATTTTGCACTCTCCAATGCACAAACAATCTACATTTGAGGAGGTGGTCTGTTTTAGAGCCTATTGAAATGCACTTTTTTTGCAACTTCAAAAATTCATAACTAATTCCATAAAGCTCCAAAAAATATAAAACAACTTGGGTTAGATGCCAATTCCACTTGTCTTTCAAGGAAAATTTACTGAAATTTATTTCAAGAAGTTACACCTTGCCAAAATTCAGCTTCAACCCTTAGATGAACCATTTATGGACCTCCTACCTTACTATCGTTGTTTCTACGCAAGGATAGAGAAACAACATTCTAGATATTTTTGGAATTTTACCAGCTATCAGCTTCTTTTAATTCCCTTAGTGAACAATTTTTTCAAGTACCAATTCTTTTTTCTTTCCTATTTTTTACTCAAAAGAAGAAATTTTATAGATTTTTTCACAATTTTTTTGCGATGTTTTCAAATTTTGCAACCTTTTTTTTCCAATTCCGTTGGCTAACAATGAACTAAGGTCGAACCACCCATTTCTGATTAAGATCCACTTACCAACCTATAAATTGATGTATTTCCAACCAAGGCCAAAATGTTTTTTTTCTCCTTTTCAAAGTTGGGACTAAAAGTTCATAACACATGTCCCAACTTTGTGTGCAAGAAAGTAGTAAATAGTAAATGGAAAAGTATTTTTTTGAGTGACTAGAATTAGAAGAGTCTCGAGATTAGCAATGAGTCCGATGCACTTTTTGCCTTTGAAAATTCATAATAATTTCAATTCAAGTGATAAAACTACCAAAGTTTTTGCAATCCCCATCATTTCTATCATTGCATTTCTCAAAATATTTGTTGTTCACCAAACCAAATCATGATATGGGTTATGGGTTATGGGTTGTTCGACCTTATTCAAGTAGCCCCACTGCAACACGGCCAAACAACACTGTAAGTGTTGTGCATCATTGATCTTCTTCTGACAAAGAGGACCAATGGCACACAACGTTTACAGTGTTGCTTGGCCGTGTTCCTGTGGGGCTACTCTTAACCGGCAGTTCCCCAAAACATTGTTGCCGGGTCTTGGGGAATGGGCCAATGGAGATGGCCATGGTGAACTAACCCCCTCATTGCCCTTGTCTCAAGGTAAATGTAAAACTTGCCCCTTATTTCGTGTCGCGTCAATTTTGGATTTTTTCACTTTCCCTCACTAGTATGGGGCCTCAGATTGCAAATATGAATTCAACATTTGCAAATTTGGTCATATGTGGCAGATAAAAGGTAAAAGAATTCAATGTTTTTCCCAAGGGTAAAAAAAGGGGCAATGAGGGGTCAGTTCACCCTGGCCCAACATAACATTCTTAACCTTCATTGAGGGGGCCCTTTCATAACATTCTTAACCTTCATTGGAGGGGGTCCCTTTTGCTCCTCAAAATCTGCCCCCCCCCCTCAACCAATCAGATAACCTTCAGTCTGACACCCACTCTCTCCCAACCTACCAGCCAATGGATTATAACCTTGTTTCTCCCCCCAGGTATCTAGGGAGGCATTATAACTCCAGCTAGGGGGAGGACCAAGGGCCAGTGAAGAATGTTATGTTTTGCTCCTCAAAATGTAGCCCCCCTAGCAACCAATCAGTATCTTCAAGTCTGACAGCCCACTCTCTCCCAACCAGGCCAGCCAATGAAATTGCTTCTATTATAACTAAAATCCTCCCCCAGGTATATAGTAGAGGATTATACGTCCACTTGAAGGGAGGATACACACCCAGTTAAGAATGTTATGGCAATGGGGATGCCCTTGATGAGTCTGTAAAAAGGAACACCACTCTACCACAGAGTCAGCGTAAGACCTGTAATTAGTACTCCGTCATTAATTCMGTCTTTCTTAAATTAGTATTAACGCACCGTTCCAATGGCAAAGAGCAATAATTTGAATTCGGGAACCGCTTAACTGCGCACCTTGCATGAGCGACAATCCCAAGGCCAAATGTCAGCCATGCTTTGCTAACTCTGAATTTGCCACTGATTTGACGTTACAGGGCCGCTGTACCGGGCCTCCATTGCACATGCTTTTTTTTCGAAATTACACCCGCAACGGCAGGGGTATTTACGGCATCCTGTTCCAACACGGACATTAATAAAAGTGGTCATTCTTGACCTCTCCTAGCTAAGTTAATTGGGGGCCTGTGAGTCCAAATTCAAAATTTTCAAATTTGGTCATGGGTGGAAAATAAAAAATTTCAATGTTTTCCGTAGGAGTAGAAATGGGCGCGACGTAAAATTGTGCCATTCAAAGTGGGCCTAACCTAAGTGGTCTTACACAACCCTTGGCCTGGCCCATTGCCGACCAAGCACATAGGTGGCATGACCGCAATCCTAAAGGACCACGAATGTATAGGACCCCGACTTTGACGTAACTGAGGACGACTATCATCAACATCTTTCTGTGCAAGGCGGTGGTTATATGGTTTAGGATGGCGGATAATGATATTAGATTTTTTTTCCACTATGAACTAATTTACATATCCCACATTGTTTGTCTTATCTCTTGCCCCCCATTTGTATATAAAGAGTTGTTTTTTCAATTCAAAACACAAATTACAATTCACAAAGTACAAATCTTAAAACATAAAACAAAAAATGTTGAAATAAATTTTTCAAGTTCTATTGACCCTTAAAGGACCATTGTTCCCTCGGGGGACAAAATGGATTTCAAGCAAGTTTTTATGACCTCGATTTTTGGTGAAACTGTTTGAAACTTTCTCTTAAGATAGAAAAAATGATAAGCTTTGTGGAAATGTTTTTCTTTTTCAATTGGTGCCGGGAGCAAAAATTGTACCACATAAAGTCCAAAACTAAACTCGGCGGGCAACAAAAGATTTTGTACAAAAATTCAAAATTAAATTTTTAAGTTTTTTTTTCTAGAATGATATATTTTTGCCCACATGTAATGATAAAGTTATGGACAATTTTTATCTTGCTTTGATTCATTCTATTTGGAATAGTAATGGAAAAGTTATGGACAATCTTGTTTTGGGGGCAATCTAAGCATCTTCTTGAAAAAATAACTAATAGAATTCATTTCCAAATGCAATTTTCACAATGAAAATTGTTGGACAAGGTTAAATTTTCTTGCTAAAACAATCTCACCATTGGAATTAATGGTTTTTAATAGCATCTTAGAGCTATTGACCATTTAGTTTTTCATTCAATCTTGGACCTATTTCTACTCAACAATTTCTTAAAGAATGGAAACAAAGGTTTTATTTTGTAAATTATTTTTCATAGACTCTCAACTCAATTCTATAACACAAAAAAAATTTTAATTTAAAATTTGTAGTGAAAAACGTTTCCACAAACGGCGGTCAAAGTCATCTGAAATTGCAAACCGCAGTTCATAAAAGCTTTTTCTTTCAACTTTGAATGCTCATATCTTCCAATCTATATTGTCAAACTTGATGAAATTTTTCTCGCAAAAGTTAATTACAAGATCCTATGATTAGACTCTTAATAATTTTTTTTTTGTTTCTTTGGATGAACGCAGCAGAAATGGCAATTTTGGGTGGTTTTTGACAGAAAAATGGCCTTGGTCCTTTAGGGGGTTTAAACAACTTTTTATAGCACATGCAATTCAAACAACATATTTCAAAGTTCATGTAGGATGTGTAAAGTTCCCTCCAGATTTGTCTCCTAATCCTATACTTCATGGCAATTTCATTGTTTTATGGGTCCTACACAAAATGGACACTTCATGTGTTTTAGAATTATCGAAAGTAATCATAAAGTGTTTGCAATTGTACGTGGGACTAGGACCGGGGGTTTGAAAAAAATACAAGCCCAAACTCCTTAGAGCACTCAAACCACGGTTTCATGGCATTTGGTGCTATGTTTCTTTTGCACTATTTTTAGTTCAACCTTCTTTTGACACTTCTGTTACAATTGGGGACAATCTTTCTGATTAACTCTGTTGGTGAATCTATTTCAAAATTTTTTTGACCGAGTTTTTTTTGGTCATTTCTTCCATCTTTTTTCCCATTATTAGTGCCCAAATGAAGTTAGATTCTAGTGAAGATTCTGCCAAATGCAAATGGATGTTTGAAAGTTGGAGTCTCGTTACACAAAATTACTGGAAGTTTGGAACTGTCCCAAGCACAAAAATTATTTAGGGTTTGACTTGTGCTATTTTGCTATTGTCTTGCAAGAATCATGATTTTGGGGCGCAAAGGGCCCCATAATCCTAAGTCATTTTTGGCTTTTGCACTGTTCATCATAACAACTTTAATTAACCCTTATAAGATGTTGCGGACACTGCTAAGTGTTTAATGGATGATAGAAAATCCTTATATGTAGGATAGAAGTGCAAAAGTTAATCTTTGGAATTAGGTGTGAGAAGGGATGGTCTTGTGCAATAGTTTGACCTCCAATGAGTGTTATTGTTTTTTTTAACCTTTAAAGGACCAAGGAGACCTCTACAACCATATAGTATATTATGAATTTGGTGTTATAAAATCAGAGAAACATTGACCAAATATTTTCCAATACAAAATAATTTGAAGACCATTATAACACTTAAATAAAAATGTATTACAATTCACATAGTAAACCACAATTGAAGAAATATAAGGCTAAATATAGACCGTATAGATGGACCCTCATGGTCCTTTAAGGATTAAAGTAAATGATTTACATGGTACCCAAAAGGATGATTTCCATGGTAACTAGCCTATCATTCTTGGGTTATGCCATTGATAATCTAACCTTTTGTGCAAAAATCATGTGGGCTTGAGTAGACTTTTGGATTTTTGGAGGGCCATAAACGGAGCCATAGACAATTTGTGAGACCCTCTGTGTTGTAATTCAAAAACCACTCTATTTGTACTACTATGTATGACTTGTTGTACTTTTCAAACCTTCCAATGTACTCCAATTGTACAAAGAGGCACAAATAGTGTCATGACACAAATTGGGGCTCCTACCTTATATATTAACACTTTAAATCTCAAACATACTAAATATTTACCAATATATCTATTTTGAACCAATTGAGAGATAAGGTACCTTTATATTATTCTTGAGTTTCCTAAAATTCATTCAAAAACCCAAATAGGTGCTATATGTTGTTAGCTTTATAAATTTATTATAATATTTTCCAAAGGTCCTAAAAATATAAAACAACTTGAGGTGATTTGAAGCTTAATCCTCTTGATTTCAAACAAAACATTCTTGGAGTACACAATACATATAAAAGGTGAACCATTCTTATAAATTTTGTTATATAAACCAATTCATACATCATGGTGTAATCCAAATTGGGCTTGTAAGGACAAAGGATACAATGTTAAATGGATACTAATCAAGTAGGAATTTTGTTTACTACCTCCACCCCAAATGGCTGTCTACTTTTAATGTCATGTTTTTTAAGGTTGTTTTGAATAGGTCGTGCAGAGACTTCCTTGTGGCTAATTTCATTCAAGTTGCAATGAACATATATAATGTTCTTCGATGATTTTAGTGATAAATACTTGGAACCTTTCTTAATTATGATTTTCACAATATGGTCAATGAAATAGACTCAAAAAAATACCAAAAAAATTGTTGACAATTATAGTGGGACAGAAAAAATAATTTTTTGAGAAATGCTAGGATGGCAACCACTCAAAACTTTAACGAACCACTATATCTCTTCATTCATCCATCTTTTTGGACCAAAAAACACTTTTCAACTAGATTCATGCACTTTTTCATCCAAATTAGGCAACTTCATCCACATTTTAAATTGAAGTTTAGCAAGAAAAGACTACTTTTATTCAGCAAAAAGTAGAGATTTATTTTAGAACGGTGCAATCAGGCCCCATGGTGCCAAAAAAAAAAGGGGCTGCTGTCAAGGTGAACCATACCAAAAATCGAACAAAGAGTTCCACGTTTTCCATTAAGATATCTAGATAAGGAAAAACTTATATCGTGAACCTATTCTTTCCTGCTTAAAACTGAAAACATGAAATYACTATGGCATAACAGATCTGCTCAGTAGCCAAAACATGGTTGCAAGTAGCAACCCAAAACTGTACCTGTACATCGAGCTCCCTCCAAGCGTAGCTGCATCACAAGCCAGTATACAGAGCCATCTTTGTGAAATTGGCTTTGAGCATGCAGCAATCCACTCCCAAGTCAATGGATACAGTGGACAAGTGGAAGAAATTGTTGAGCTTGTCCAAATTCACGTATTTGATCTCGATACTATGAAGGTTCACATAGGMAACTGTTCTAAGTACAGGAAACCGACGCAGACARATGMAACACCAAAGCGCCAACTCGTCTCCGCAAGACCTATCATTGCATCCGACTTTCTTGAGCTGTAACAGAACCATCTGTAAGTCCTGAACAGAAAGAAAAATGAACTTGCGCTTTGCATGAATCCCATCTCCAACTGCACCCTCATAGGAACCATTTCAAACCCACAATCGCATATGCCAGAATCGTGAATCTAAACTASAGGGACTTCATGGTTCAAGTCTTCAAGTCATCAGCCACTTTTAGAAGATGATTGAAATCAACAGTTGGATAATGTTGAAGAAGCTTTAGGTTTGTTGTGAAGTCCCCAGCTAAGAGCCGGCTTCTCAAGCACAGAAGCATAGCGCAGCAAACTCGCAACAAAATTTCCTGCAAGAAACAAGTCAGAAGCTTTAGAARCATAACAAAAATATGTTTTTTCTACATTGAGCAACTTCAGAAATTCACAGTGCACATACAGCAGAAATTTATCACTTCAGCAASTCRARATTAAATGAATTCTTCAGTAATTAAATGAATTAATGAATGAAATMKCTGAAATTCAMCAGGAAGCTTCTAAAACGGCGAAACATAGTTCAAGGAGACAAGAAATTAGCCCCGACYTCAGGACAAGAACACAAGCACACTAAATTGATAGCCCAATCAATGTCTAAACGTATACCAGAGGGCCATCGGGATTGCTGAGGAGAGAATCCCAAAGACGAAGAGAGTCCGCAAAGTTGAACTCTTGAGTTAGCAGCAGAGTTATCCACCTGAAGGCGTAAAACTGAGGATTAACCTGTGCACATACAGCAGAAATTAATTACTTGAGTTTCCAACCCTCATGCCAAGAGGTTAAAGCAAGTCGGGATGATTTTGACCCTCTGAATAAACTGTCATCAAATCACTAGTGCTAATAAATATGAAAACCCTCTTGTCAGCCATCGAAGCAGAGGACAGAGATTCAAAGCAAGTTCCCCGTCACTATTTACTAACGTTGCTACATACTACCATGCCCACACTAACCAAAAATTAAAAATCGCGTTGTCCTCTTAATCTTTCTTTTCAAGTAGACTAAACTCCTTCCAATACTTTTCATCAAGAGTTCACACTTGCTTAGTAGGGAAAAACCAGGTAGAAGCAAAAGTGATACTGACCCGATAAGTGAACACTCAGAAAGCCTCACTCTATTGTATATAAAAGAGTACACGCGTGAAAAAAAGAAAGATGCAGGCAACTGTGTCAAAGTACCTTGGACGTGATCTCCAAGTGCCTCCATAGCTCCTCATCATGGCGCCGTAGCAACTGGGTCATCTGTGAAATGGTGGATCGAATCCCCACAGCACTATTGTCAAGTTGTTGACAGAAGTGATCTCTGAAATCGCTCAGCAGCTCCACGAAGCAGAAAAACGAATCTTCCTCTGCGTGATCCTGAGAACCACAACGTATCATGATTGAGATCCTTTCATGTTCCTCCACATCAGAGTTCCCGAATCAATAGCACGCTACGAGGAATCGGTCATTAGAATCGATGACAAGACAAACTACAAATTCTAACCTTATCATAATCTGGAAATAGTAAAGCATTGAACAGTCAATGAATTCCAGTCAGATTCTCGGAAATAGAGGTTGATCTCACCACATTAGCCTCGTCWACATCGGTCTTAAAGACAAAGTACAATGGAGCTAGGACTTCGTTCATGCCTTGCACATAGCGAATCCCAGGGTTCAATTTTGCAAAAATGAACAAAATTCTCTTGAGTGCTTCCTGTTTGGCATGAACAGATGATGTAAGCAAAATGTAAGCAACAGATTGACGAGTAAGTTCCCGCTTTCCAAGGTTATAGAAAATTTTGCAGGTGTCACCCAAGACCAAAACTAAGCAAAATTTAATAATCGASACAGACACGAACTGACCACCTCACTGAGGGTACACTCATCAATAGGCTGACTATAGACTTCAAGAGTAAGCGATAGAGTACTTGATTTTCTCGTGCGAAGTCGTTGTCTCCACAAAAGAACTGCATGTCAGGATGCGTTCGCTTCACGTCACGGTTGATTTGCTCCGCTAACTCAGTATCCTGTATCATCGATAAGAAGCTTCAACAGTCGGAACACGGTGATTGATGCGCAGCCAACTGAAACAGCAACGAGGGTTTGAACGAAATTTTTATATAGAGAGCCAAAAGAAAGACTACAAGATAAAAACCTGRAAAAACTGATGCCAGACACTTTTGCTGCCAAGACTTAAAGGATGATCATCTTGAGAGATCTCATGCCTCTGAAGAGGCCCTTCCAATGCTTCCATCTCTGCTGCCTTCATGGCTTCCATCTCCTCCTTCCTTCTCGTGACCTCTGACTGCAACCAGAAAAAAGGAACTCAATACCAGTGCTGAAGGAACCACAGCTACCCACACTGCAGTCAGAGTAACACGGAAGTCCTTAAAAATGCAGCATGTTCACCTCTAGATGTCTTTCATGTAACTGAGCAACCACAAACAATGAGCAGGCTCCTTACCAAACTAATAGAACATTGTCAGGGTATAAACTGAAAATCATAGCTTCTCTGTAATGTCTACAGACTCTGGTAAACTACAGTGTACCGAAAAAAAACGATAGCMAAAATCCCACATTCTAGCCACCATAATGGTCCAGTAGCCACTAGTCCTGTCACGAAATCCAGATATATTATAATTAACTACGAAAACAGCAGAGAGCACTGCAAAGAGAGAAGAAACGAGTCTCCAGCAAACTCAAGTCTGGGATTGAACTACGAATACTTTTCTGAGTTTTGCAATCGATTGTGATGTCAAGTACACTGAGAGGAAAATCCTCATCCTTCAGCAAGGCCTTCATCTTATGACAGGCAAATCCAAAGAAAGTCGGTGCAACCGAAGGAACTTACAGGATTGATTATCATCTCCTCCCGAAAAACAGCATACGTTGCCCGCTTCTTCTTCAGCTCCGTCGCCCAGTCGTCTCTATTTCTTGGCAGAAACCCAAGTAGGACCTACTAACACGTTACCCACGCTGTTACAAGTGCGCATTGACAATAGGCTTCTTGTAAATRAAAACTAAGGAGCTAAATGGAGTGAACCAAACAATGATCCAGTGCCTACAATACCTTCCAAGTAGTCGCTCGGATTCCTCCAGCATCAGGTATCCCTTGGGATGACAAGCGTTGCAATTCAGCTAGATGAATTCTTCTCCTTGACAGCTGGAAGCGTCGAAACAAACCCAATGATACTTACTATTTAGAAGACCCAAAGAGGGAGTGATATACAATACGAAATACGTAAGAGACGACTCAAGAAAGCTTGTGCAAGTCATTGACACGCCAGAAAAGCATTAGTAACAGGACATACCTCGGTATTRAAAAGAGATACACGGTAGTCGAARGACGAAGGGCTTTTAACAACCTTGTTTTCATCAGAGTCTGAAGAATGTCCCGAGTTATCAGAAACCTGCATTYAGGTGAAWCTTTAAGAAATACAGTGCGAAACCCGAATCTCCTGAAATGAACCAAATATAATACAACAAGAGCTCATGAACAAGAGGGGATTAACATAGAAGGTGGTTGTCCATAACAGAACAGAAGAAACATCGTTTTAATTGGAGCATGAGCAAACCTGTGTGGGCTCTGCAGCTGGAAGAATGGCATCGATCTCTTCTTGAGGTGTAACCGACTCCTGCTGCGGCTTAGCAATATTGCTTAAAGGATCATCGTGAGCCCCTGCTGGTCTGCCAATTGGCTCTAAAATAGAACCAGAACTTGATCTCTCACCAAAGGAATATGAAGCTCTCATAGGCGACCTGGGCTTCGATGCCCAGGCTGCGCTGTTGAGCCATGCCGGGACTGGCTTCGGATTCATGCTTCTCCCATTTTCTGTGGACATCGGACCATATAGAACAACACAGCGAGATATCAACCCTAATTCTAATTCTACAACTGTTTCGGACTTCCTGAAAATAATTCCTTCTTAAAATCTAATTCACTACTCCAGCCCAGACTTTGCAGATCAATACGCTTTCTCCGTAATCCTACTCACACTCAGATTCTCTCAGCTCCTGCGCTTCCACTAATTGGATGCACGTGGRTTAATTAGGTCTATCGTCAGTGCTTGATCCCCGCAATAGCCGTCATTCAACTCAACAGACCGCAGAATTGGAACAAACGCCCTTCGAATTCAACAAAGAACTGAGAATTGACCACGACGGTCCACTTTCGCATATCGACGCAAAGGCAAATAAGCACCACAAATCTAGCACTATTCTCTCCCCAACTACTTCCTCAGCTCAGTTCCCGAATCAAATTTCGACAGAAACGAAGATCGTTTTCCACACCACATSAACAAGGAGCCTCAAATCAATGCTCTCATTCGTAACTCTCCGCGTAAACCGCAATTCCGTTGCTAATCGAATCACCATCCACCATGAAACCTGGAAGAAGAGTATGGTATTTGCAATCCTCCTACACCAAAGAAAACTCACCTACAAATTGCCCTAATCCCCAAAATCGAGATCCTCGCTGATGCACTTCACTAAAAGCGTCGGCAGAAGAAAATATAAAAACACGCAGAAAGATTGAATTATCAGAAAAACAGAGCAAGATCTCCCGATCCTGAAATGCCTAAGCCTTTCCAAACCTCGACGAAAACCTCGGCTCCCTCAATCGCAAAAGCTAAACTCTCCACCAAAATCCATTCCGAAAATTCGAGTTAGCATGCGAAATTCCGGGAAATCCAGGTCAATCGAGCCTTCGCAGTGACCAATCGTGGAAGCAGCTAGGTCCGGTAAGACGAAAAGCTTTAAGCTCGCGCTCCTGCTGCAACTGCGTTCTTGTTATCGTCCTCGTCGAAATCTGTAGTATTGCGTGCCTCGAAGGGCATGACCSGAAGTAGCCGGTGTYTTGGACACGMGTCTCGTCATGATGGGCCCGAACCGGTCGGTTCCGTCAGATTTGTTTTGAGTGCGGTTATTCGATTACCGGCCATACCRGTTTGCCCTAATCGATTTGACAGGGTCTCTTCAGGGTAACTAAGGAGCGTACACCCAAAAGCGCCACAAATTGGTACTGTGCCTAATTACTATTATTAGGCTGGTCAGATTTTCACATTGTCTTGTTGGCAAGGGAAAGGAGGTTCCAATGCATCAAAGAATGTAACATTTGGATACAATATATGCAAAAGTTACGAAGGGTCAAAGTTTGGTTTTAAAAGCGTTTCTTCCACATAGGTATATAAATGATTTTAGAGATGTACAAAGTATGAGTCTAAAGATGGCGGTTTTAGATAGGGGACAATTTTGGGGTATCTACCTTACACATAACTTAAATGCATCACAATAAGCAATTTAGCATGGTTCCGAGTATTATATTGAAAAAGTTTTTGGAGGATTTTGTTGATTGCCGAGAGGGAATTTTAGATTCTCTTAGAATGCATTTTTTGGACATTGAGTTTGATTAGATTATATGAATTTTTATTATAGGGCTAATAACATGTGTTTCTAAAATTGATTCTATACTCTTATAAATATTGGGAGTAATTTTTAAGCAATAATTTGTAGGGGGTGGTTTTAGAGAAGAGTCACAATTAGGTGTTGTTAACCCAATCTTGTTTTTGAAATTTTGCACATTATGCACATTATGCACAATTAGTACAACACAATAATGTAAACTTATGTTCAATTATTTGTAGAGAAAGATTGTATTTTAAGGATTCAAGCATTATTTGGGATGAATGAGAAATTATTAGTAAAAAATGTGACTCTAAAACTTTGTTCATCATCCAAAATATAGATTGGAGAGAGCTTAAGATTTACAATAAATCGTTTTAATAAAGATTTGAGTCTTTTTTTCAAATTTTCTCAAATCATTATATTATATAGATACATCAAGCTTTTTGCAGTTGAGAAGATACAGTACTCATTCACTATGGAACCATCCCATTTTTGACATACATTAAAGATCTCTCTAAAATCCATAATACTTTAGTACCACAAAAAAGACTAAAAATTATTACTTTGATTTGTCCTATTAGTGAGGGGAGAAAATTAGTGTCACCTAGAAAATTAGTGTCACCACATTATTCTATTTTTGTGGAATTGGTACAATACAATAATATTCTTACCTTATACTAATAAAAAAAAAAAAGACTTTTGTAAATTAGTGTAACATGTATTGTTAGGACAAATCATTGCAGTGTAAAGGGACAGACTGAGTATCAAATATAGATACTCCCTCCATCCCATAAAACTAGTCATTTTTGTAGTAGTGGAAGTTATAAGGATTTGGCAATGATTTTCTAATACATTTTACATTGAAAAGATTCTGTAAGTGAATGTGCAAAGTGTCTTCTTAGGTGTAAAACAAACAGACGTGGCTATTACTGGCAATCAAAAGATGATCATAAATGAAGAAGTTTCAATAGATACAATTGAAGTGCCATACAAATAAGGTAAAAGCACCCATTATTTAGCTCACATGTCCTATTCTTGAATTCTAGACTCACCTAATTGTAATCCTGGATTTTGGTTAATAAATCCTCCAAATGCTTAAATCTGATTGGCTCATACATTTGAAGGACACATATTTAACTTTGATTTGCTAACTATTGATTTTAGCAAATCTCAAATTTAGGTCCACCTATGGGACAGATTCAATGGTCAAGGGAGCTTGCACTTTGAAAAATCATAGAAATTACATAAAACATCCAAAAAAACTAATATTCTTTATAATATTCATGATTTTCACTTACAAATACTACAGAAATACTATTTCTAGGAAAAGGTGCCTCCAACTATGTTGACTTGCTTATATTAACAATTTTGGATACTTCCACCTAAGAGAAGGAAGACTTCCTATGCAACTACCTTGTCCTCTAATCCTCTGTGTGTGTGTTTGGGTATGTACAACAACTTCTTGAAATTCAATAGAATCAATGGAAAGTTCAAAGTCTTTTGGTCTTTAACCCAATCAACTTCAAGTTGCTATAAAAAAAATCAACATTTATGATTTTTTCAATTGATGATGTGGATAATAAATTAGACTTATTGCACTTCATTTCATTAGTGAACATCAAAAGCAAAATAAACCCATGCTACACTAATGATGATCTTTAGTGTCTTGTACTAAATACGAAGGCATACACTAAAAGCCAATTACCCTATGAAAGTAAGTAACATTAAATGTCAATTCAAACACTAAATGTGAACTACGGTGATTTGAGAGACTTGCCAAAAAGTTACATGTTTGAATTTAATGTTTGTGAATTTAAAAAAAGCAAGGAAAGCCAGGGAAGAAGGCGGCGGCACAATGAAGTTGAGAACCCAAGCAATTCCAAGGAAAGAAAAGGCGGTGCATTCAAGTCTAACACTAATTGTGGACAAGTTTAGATTTAGTGTTGTAGTTAGTAGGGGGGTAAAAACACTAAATGTCACTAAACACTAAATATCATCTTTAGTGTAGTTCTTTCTTTCTTTCAAAGATGATTTTATTGTGTCTCAAAGAATTCTCCTACAATCAATTCTTCCTCAAAATAATTCGAAAAGAATCAATCCATTTTAGACGAGTTTCCTAGCACCAATCCGTGGACAATTCATAACATATAACATTGAGAAATGAGGATCTGCTTCAGCCCCCTCCCCATAATTACATCAAGTCCCACCCCCACTCTGGCGATCCACAAATATAAAATGCGTTCTACAAATGTGGTTTTCTATTGCAAATACATCACAGCACCTGCAGGGTGATAAAAAACTCTGCGCCCTCACCCACCCACCCACCCCAGCCAGCCAGCCAGCTCTTTTAAGGTTACTTCTTTTTTATGGTTACCATTGGCGACCATATTCATGACTATTGGTGCGGCTAAGCAAAGGACTCTGATGATTCGACCCTGGCCTATGGTGAAGATGATGAGACAAATGCTCACCGAAGTTTCCATTGCCCTGGATTTCCATTCTACCCAGAGCATAGTCTAAAATATTGTTATCTACATTGGATGATTTTCTCCTGGGGCTCCCGTCCGGCGTTCGTTGTTGGGGAGGTGTGGTACTCCAGTTGAATTCTTTGCGAGGCTCAGGGTAGACACCCCCTCCTCCTCCATTCATCATGGAAGGGCTTGCGTACCGACCACTCTGCGTTCTGGAGCTGTTGTTATTTCCATAGCTCTCATTGGGATAGGCTGAAAACGCACCAGAGACTTGGTTTGGGAGTAAAGGCGAGCTGCCATAGCCTCCACCACCTTGTTGTGGAGTGGAGGAACCTGAGCTCATCAAAGGCGTGGACATTCCACTGTAGACCTGATGCACTGGCCGTGGCTGAGACGGATGGATTGGTCGTGCGTGAGCCCGTGGCGAAAGGTCGCTGTACAAAATGGGGAAAACGATTTTCAGAAGCTGCTAAATCACTATCAGAAACCAAAATAAAGTACATCACAGAGGAACTCCCAGCATTAGATTGACGAATTTCTAAATGTTTAACTTAACAGACATTACATTACATTCACATACCACATTGACGTTCAGTGTGAAGAAAACACAGTGATCTGGCGTGAACTTCAAATTATATCAGCAACTACTAAGTCAAAAACTCTTTCAAAACTACCTCGACATTCTCTAAAAATTATATTACTATTTGATCTAATGTCCTATATTAGATTAATGTTACGTACAATAAACTTAGTCAATCTAATGGGGGGATCTTTTGAGATGTAATACTCCGACAAACATCCTATACAGGGAAAGACTTGCACAAAAATTATGAAAATTTGATGAAATCTTAGGGTTTGTGAGTAGAATAGTTGGTGAGTAGGAAGCGAATAGAACCTTGGAGAATGTGATGGCCTTCCTCTGGTTTGAGTAGAATAACTTCCGTCATTATCATGTGAATTGGTCGGCCTGTGTCCCGTATTCGATCCCACATTCTACAATCACCGAGCAAAAGGGACATAAGATGAATTCTTGATAGACTCTAAAGCAAAATGAAACTCATTGATCGGATCCAGGTGGTGGTGAGTACTAGGTCTCACGTAGTATGCTCTCACAATATTCCCCTTAAAACCCAAAGAGATGTGAGAAATAATATCCCATACTAATTTTCTCCAAGCATTTCATGAGGAAATTAACCATCAACATAAATGAAAAAAGACATAAAGAGCAGACGCCAACACCATCAAAGAATGTGTAGTTCACAATACGGCGATTCTAATACAATAGATAGGAATCAGATATAGAAAACTAAGCAAATTACTAACCACAGGTCTGATTGCAGGATTGATAAGCAGCAAATCGGCTCCAGCAAGGGTATCATCTGGTCTGCAGATGCGTGTAGCATCTTGAACAAAGGGGTGCTCTAGCAGTTGCGCAGCTGTGGGCCGGTGTGCAGAGTCTCGTTGCAAACATAACCGTACAAACTCCTTTCCCTCTCTAGACAAAGAATCTGGGATAGCAGGCAATTCCTTGCTGTTCCCAATTTTGAACATCGCTGCAACCTGCAAAGACAGTCTAAACGCTTACTGCTTGGTTCTGTCATGATATTGCTATCTGTCAGTTACTCTTGGCCACCATAAAGTGGTTCCTACTACAATACTCAGGAATTGTAATATGCAAACAATAACGCGAGGCACGATTATGAAAGATTACAGAAGTGAGATCTGTGTCGCTCACCCCTTCATATTGGTGCCATGGAGGTTTGGTAGTCACCATCTCAAGCACAGTGCAACCAAGACTCCATATATCCACAGCTAAATCGTAACCTCCTGTGTGTTTGATCACCTACAATCGAGAATCATGTAAAGGAACCCACACTTAGAGGGAAAATCGCCACAGTTCTAACACAGCATGGATGGAATATAAGCCRCCTACTAGCAATCTGAAAGGATATATTAGTGCTAAGTTGACATTCAAGAACAGCGATAATACCTCAGGAGCCATCCAATAGGGGCTTCCCTTGAAAGACTGTAGAAAAGATTGAGCAGAAATCTGCAAAGCAATATGCCAAGCCACATGAGACGCATATAAACCAACTGCTGATAACTAGTAGACGGAAAGCAAAATTCAAAGTATCAAAGTTACTTGAAACGTTTATCTTTTCATCGAGAACGAGACCATCCCCGCAGAGTTTAGAAACGCTGGGCAAACGAAGCCCGTTTGTAAGAGGACAATCAAGTATTCTGAAAAAGATAGATTCTGCTTACATGTTTCGCCATGCCGAAGTCAGCAAGTTTCACCATTCCATTGGTGTCCACAAGAATATTAGCTCCCTTGATATCCCTGAAAAACAGCGCAAAACGTCTGTTAGTATTAACTTCACATTATACTCRCAAAAAGTCTCAGYTACTCCAGAGTATATGCAATAGAAACCACCTGAAGAATTAAGTTTCAGAAGATGGGGTTTAGGGGAAATTACCTATGAACAGTATGTTGATAATGCAGGTAGGCGAGTCCAGAGAGGATTTGACGAGTATAATTCCTGACAACGGGTTCTTTGAAAGCTCCATACTCTTGGAGAAGCTTGTGAATAGACCCTCCTGAAACATACTCTAAATATATATACAACCTGTCTTCCAACTGCACAAATAAATAAATCAAACAGTCAGATACAGACCAAGAAACCAAACTCCAGGATGCCGTATTCGACGTATTGACAATCAAAAGTCATTAAAGATTAGAGTTGTACCGTTTCAGTGCCAATATACTGTACAATATTATCGTGCCTTAACTTGCTCAACAAACTTATCTCCTGGTTCACAAAAACAACATCAGTCCAYCAAACCATACAACATCACCAAGGCAAACTGCAAGCATCACAGGAKGTATACAAATATAAGATAGTATAATAATAAACGTGAAAAGATCAGTTTCCAACTATCTGTTTCTTGGTAATCCCTATTACGCAATTCTGGTTGAAAGTGATCAAAATAAGGAAGAGGATAYCACGAAAGATTCTATCAATAGAGCAGAGGACTATAATTCGCTCAACACAAAACAAATCTCGCTGTCATTTCAGACCAGTAACGCAGCCATGATTTTAACATACCTGTCCTAACTGCTTGACGCTTTCCTTTGACTTGTGGTCATCAGAAACCAAGAGAACCTCCTTCATGGCACAAAAACCTCCATTATCACTGCAAACAATGCAGAATTACAAAACTGTAAATAGATTCAAACTTTTGGCAATAAATATAACTTCAACTGACGCCAAAAAAGAATTTCTCTGCGAAAAAGGCCCCCAAAACCATGTCTCAAGACACTGAKAACGAAAACTTACTTGTTGAAACCAACATACACGTTTCCAAATGTCCCACTCCCTAGAAGCTTCCCCTTCTGCCATTTGGTTGGAGTCCCAGAGACAGGTGGAGTCCCCGATACGACAGGCGATTCCACAGACCTGTAACGTTCCATAGCATTACTAGAGGAATGACGCGAGAGCATGGTCGGAGTGCTCGGTCCAGAGGTAACAGGCGGTGAACTATAAGGGCTATTATTACCCGTGGGCAAAGGAGGCAACGGCAACGGCTTAGGAGCATACGGAGACCGACCCTCATCATTCCAAGCTGTGGGAGAGTCCGGTCCGCCACCAGTCCGACCTCCTGCTCGTGGATGCAGAGGCGAAACAGTAGCACTGGTTGTACGACTGGGACCAGGACTTCTCAACCTCGGACTAGGACTCGGGGACCTATCATCGTATTGCTGCGGTGGCCATAGAGGTGCCCCATCTCCTTGCCAAGAATTGTGCGTRGAAGTGTTGCCTGAATGAGGGCTAGCGGACCCTGACACCACAGGCTCCATATTGCTCCGTTGCGCTTGCAAAAAGGTGCGGGGACTGGGAGCAGGGCTGGACATTGAGCTGTCCGGTTGTGGAATCTTCAAAGGAGCGGGGTACATTCCTTCTCCCTGCCATATTGGAGCCCAAACCCGTGATGTAGGAGAGGAGGCGTGTGGGTGACTGCCAGGGAGAGGACTCGTAGAACGTGAGGACTCAAGACGTGCTGATTCGTGTGGCCTCGACACTCTTCCCCGCGGTGTTGATGATGCTTGACCCAATCTAACCAAAAACAGAATACACAAATAAACAGCATGAGAAACTGACACTATTGTAGAGGATACTAAAACCGTCGAGGACCTGATCCCGTGTCCTATTGACTGACCCCTGCTACCAACAGCAACTCATATTTTCATACGTTTGGTTGGGCTTCAACTACCAAATTGGGTGTAAACATGAGTTTGTCACATGTCTAAACCCACTGATCTTCGAATGAAAATGAGGCTGTTACTGTCCCCTTCAATACTGGTTTACAACCTCCCACTTCGAATGATTGCACAAGAAGTTCTTACATTGAATGAGAACTCTTATCGCAAGAGAGTTTAGCTCTTGTGCCCAACGTAATATCTCACAGCTCTCTTGAGTGATCTCCCATCGAAAGAGCACTCCTACGTTTTCGATAAAATGMTTAAAAAGACGCAACTTGTATCCTCTACCCTACCTCTCATAGCAAAACGCGGTGAGCGCTACACTACGAGTGCAAAACGGTTCCCTCCTAGGGAAATAGATTCGAAGAAAGAACACACGGTATACATGCGCATGAAAGAAATTGCAGTTCACTTCACAAAACTCGCAAATGCAGCGGAATTTAAARTAACCAAAGGAAGCTGCACTTACTGAGACACTGACCGCAGCTGGTCGGAAGGTTCAGGCTCCTGCGCCGGTCGGAGATTGGAAACGCGCGCTTGCTGGCGAGGATCCACGTCGGCACTCCCGAGCGAGCTGACACTGGAAACAGACCCGGATGGATACTCCACCTCGGTAGTGGATTCCATCCGGGCGAGCTGCGCCGGGGAAGGCAGAGGCATGGACGGCGCATGATGCAACACAGTCGGAGACTGCGTCTGCGAGTTTGGCAGTTGACTGGCAGAGTAGGTCCGTTCCATGGGCTTCATGGGAGGCGCACATGGTAAAGGAAGAGGCTGTCCACGGCAATGCCTTCCTTTGATGCTRCAGTTATTGCTGGGCGAGGAAGGAGAAGGTGATCGGGAGCCTTTGCCAGAGCCAGAGCCTGCATCCGACGCCAAGTCTAAACTGTGCCGGGAATTTTTACTGCTTCCGTCATCCTCCGCCCGAGGCCATGGCCCCCGCGGTCGACCTCCATCGAATAAACCAGTAGTTGGTTTCTGCCCCTTCTTACTATCCTTTGACCCCTTCCACCAGGGCATCTTTAAAGCAATTGAGAATGGCTCGGCTAGAGCAAAAGGAAAGGATCTTCACCTCCACTACATGCTGTGGCTACGCGACAGTCGTCAGTGAGATCACACATCGCTTTCTAAAAGAATTTGAGCACAGTTGCATCGTAGCTACAGTGTCATGGTCAGATGGAACCCATAGCATCCAAGTTATTGGCTCCAATAGCAGGGCACCTCAATAGCCCAAAGTTTCACAAATTCAGCTCTAATCCTCTTCGGCAAATTGACCTTGTAATGCTCCACAAAAACCAGCCAGATACGCAATAGGAGCGGAAGCCATACACCAATAACCAGCTCAATACTGCAGCATTCACCTTCCCTAGAAAAAATACTCCTCCACTGCAAGTAGGTCGGTGCATGGCCTCAAAAAAAAGCATGCCATTGTCGACAGTGACTCCCAAATTTATACACCATGCTTGGATCACCAGCTACTGAAGGACAGGACATATCAATCAATCTACAGTCACAACCCCAGCAGCACCTTTTCAGGTTCCTGATTCTTCAAACTTCATCCGCATGTTTTACATCTAGTGCTCATCAAACACAAGAACTGGCCGCTACGATTAGTCTTCATTTCGTTCTGCTCTGCCGGGATGAAGTTGAAACACCATTGGTGATCGATCTACAAACAGTACAAAATAAAAAATCAGCAAGAGATTGGGAAGAGCAATCCCACAAGGGTCTCACCCTCTCTAATCTCCATCTCATACTCCCRACTTGATATACTCTAGTCTATACTACGCATCGCTTGCTCAAATTATCACTGAGAYGAGTGCTACTCAAAGGACACCACACCCTGACAACTACACGTCGGGTACATTCTCTCCAKAGAACATACACGGATGTCTCCTGAGCAGCACTCCACTCGGATCCCATGAGTTCCTTACAGCCTTGCATAGTACTGTGTGCCGCACTAATATCTTCAACGAGCTAATCTCACTACTTGAAAACTAAAAGTCCAGAGCTAACACGGAGACTGGACTCATCCCAGTGAAACTCCAGACAAGGCTAACCCTATTGCCTGTTAATGCTCACTGCGCGCACCAGGGAAAGGCATAAAGCTCAAAACTAAAGTAATTAAATGTACAGAACCTTRCAGAATCTCGAGATTTAATTGCTTGCATTGAGAAATTCATATGAACACTGGAGAGCAGAAAAAGGAAACAACATTTATACCTGAAATTCTGACCCTAACACAGTCGGTAGTAAAGTCATAAGACGCGTAAGACCTAGATTGATGTAGAATGACCAAAAACTACGTGAAAAGAAAGCCATCCCCTAAGTGCCTAAAGAAGAAGCTTCACGTGATTACAAAAATGACTAAATAGTTGCCAAATCTAAAGACCTRGCACTGGAATAGTACAGCAATCGCAAAGCCACTGTAGAGCATCTCCACGCTTCGTGCCCTAAAGATGAAAGCTCATTCGAAAATCACACTCTGAAGGATGACCCTAAACGCACCACTCAACAATGTTGCTTTCTACACTTCTCCAGCACCAGCAGCCCTACAGCAGTGATTGCAAAAGCRTCTCAAAATTGCGAGACGAAACGTCAATGCTGACTGTCCGCGGCTCATAACCCCGTGTGAAGGGTTACCACAGTCCTTACATCGAAGCTTAAGTATCAATATCAAACCTAGAGAAACGAGTTGTGCACCAACAACCATACGAAAAACAAAATCTCGTCGGAGCCTCGGATACTGCACAAACCCTCGGATGCCCGTCCGCTCACCACCACCCAATGCCAACAATGAACTACACCACAGGCTCCAAATGGTGCATGAATCTAGACCAAAAAGAAGTGACCGTATCTCTCCGTACCCCCAAACTAAAGAACACTCGCCTCAATCACCCGAAACCTACGGGTCGCCCAAAGTCGTAGAAGCCAGACGAGCATCATTCCCTGTGCATCTAGGGTATTAGGCCATGGCCAGCGAGTGAAAAGACCCCGACGCACATACCAGATGTGAAGCTCCACGAGTCACGGCATCCATGTGTTGGTTCGGATTTGCGTGAAGATGAATCTAGAAGCACGAGGAAGAATACAACCACGACGGTGAGAAGGAAGTTAAGGCTTCTAACTTGACGCTCCAAGCACTTCTTGAAGCTTGCCCACCTCGCGGCTCCTTCTGTTTCGGCAGTGGTCGCACATTGCAAGGCGCATCGCGAGGGTGGTTGCGAAAGAACGCAGAGCTCCAATAACTTCACTCTCACCGCAATTCGAGGGGGATGCCAAAGGGACGGGAGGGGACGTAAGCAAGGGAGCGAGGGAACTCACAGGAAAGAGCGCAGAGAGTGAGGGAGGTAAGTTGGCGAAGGAGCCGCAAGGGCAGACGCCGCCGCTGCCAGTCGCTTTCCCACCAGCCACTTTGGATGCCGCGACGCTGCGGTGCGGTAGGTCGCGTCACGGCGCCTCGAGAGCCGGCACGATATTGGTGCAATCGTTCCATCGGCTTTCGTCCGTCAAGCCCATAATACTCCCACCGACCCATCCTTTCAAAGTTTCGTCCATTTCGCCCCATACTTACATCAACCCCAACTCACTTTCGTCCATCTCGCCCAATACTTATAACTATCGCAGCTGACTTTCGTCCATTTCTCCCATACTCTCATCCATCCATATTCAGTACTGTCGGTGGTACACTCTCATCCATCCACCTTGCTTTCATCACACCGACTCTGCCACCCCATACTCTCGTCCATCGCAACTTACTTTCGTCATACCTCGTGCAATACTTTCGTTTTTCAGTATTTTCTCGTCAATTTCGCCATACATTCGTCCGTCTATTGCTGATCTTTTCCTGCATGTGTATTTATCTGCTTTTCAGAATTTTCACAACCTTAATATCTATTTCACYCTTCAGTTCTTATGATCTTTTGTGCATTTTCCCCATATTTAAATCTTACAGGACCATGGGGATCCATCTATACGACCCGTATTTAGCCTTATATCTCTTCAATTGTGGTTTAATATATGAATTGTGATACATTGTTATTTACGTGCTATCATGATCATTAAATTATTTTGTATTGAAAAGTATTTGGTCAATGATTTTTTGATCAAATACCACCAAATTCATAATATACTATGTCAGAATATTCTTTTAAGGTCGCAAAAGGCTTCTTGGTCCAAAGATTTCTCATTCGCATCGTTGGGTGCATTATTGATTGGATGAGAGATTAAAGTGTGTATGTATGTGAGTGTAATTCTTGTGATTAACACAATGATATGCAACTATGGAAAATTTTGCATTTGAAAACTTGTAAAAAAAATTAAGCAAGGGTAGTTTCTCCATCATATAAGATAATTTTCTCTTCAAGCGATCATTTAAGAGCTTATTGCTTTGGATGGGAAGATAAACTCCTTGAAATAATTTTACATAAATTTTTGTAGGAAGTAAAATGGAATTGGCATCTATCCCTAGTCATTTCATATTTTTTGGACTTTTTTGGAATTAGTTACAATTTTTGAAGTTGACATGCAATGGTCACTAAAAACAACTATATCCTAAAATGTTTATTAAATATTAGTACATTGAAGAAAGCAAAATGTACCTCCATGTCATGATTGCTTTTAAAGCAACTTTTCTTTTAAAGTTGACTATCTTAAGCAAATGTGGCCATTGTAGCATTTGTGGTGTATAGTAGTGGCGTTGATAGATTRGGCATCCTAATTCTTATGGTGGCTAATTATCCATCATATTGTATAATTAAGTCAATGCAATCTTTGAGCATGTCATATAAATATCTACAATGAAGGAGTATTTGACATTAATTGTGAATGCTCTTCTTCACCAATTGTTTTTTCTTTCTTCCTTGTATAAACTATAAAAAAATCTTTGCTATTGTTGTTGAATATTGTTACCTTGCTTTTTGTGCATTGAAATGGAAAAGACTAGTTTTTGACCTTGAGATCCCATACATCTAATCCTACTATAAAATTCCATTAATATTGAACTTCCAAAGTTTCAAAGAAATATTAGATATTTTTTCAAGTTAAAATTAATATTAAATCTTAGATTGGTGTCATTAACATTTTAAAGTTTAATAAATAAGCATATACATATGCTATTAAAAGCTCAATTAAATTATACATTCTTCATATTAATTAGAGGCTTATTCAAACTTCCTCCAATTCACTTTAAATGTACATTTTGTCAATGGAAATTGTGATTTGTTTTAATCCACAATCATCAAGTTTCATATCATAGAAATTGATGTTTATATAACGAGTTGAAAGTTTGAAATGATAAATAAGGAAAATTTAAATTTTTTAGTTCAATGAATTTGTTGAAGTATTCCATCTAGGTAAATGGGGAGCTAATATAGCCTTTTTAGAATCTTCCAACTAGAACTTTCAATGTATTTATCGAAACACAATTCATAAAAATGTGGAGACAAATGATGAAAGATAATTAGTGATTATTTTGAATAATTTATTGTGAAATTGTTATCACTAATGTTTTTCTTCTATATCATCTATCCAAACCTTGTTTTATAGAACATTGTTTATTTTCAAATATCTATGAATTATGTTCTAGACATATATTTGAATTARTATTTGAATCACGTAGAATATTAATTTAAAATTAAATTTTTTGTGATACTTTGTCAAACAAAAGCAAAAACTCATAATTCAAATTAAAGCGTATAGTATGTCTTCTCAAGAAGTAACTTTTCAATTCATAAAATGACTTTACAAACTAACTTGAATAGAATATATCAATAAAAATCTTTAAAATTCATTTGATTAGAACTTAACATCTTCAACGTAAAAGAAAAATTATTTTCATAAAAATCACAAATATTCAATTCTACAATCAATTTTAGAAGGAATTTTCAATTTTTGACTTCAAATTTTATTGAAAAAAACATTGRTTTGTGTACTAGTTGATTTAACTATATGCATATAATCTATTAATCATTTTTGACAACTAATGTTTGAGAGTCATTATTAAATTTTTCTTTTAAATTGCATTTTGTAATACGTCTTTACAATTTAAAAATCTTGACTACTCCTTAATCCTTATGGAGTTAAACAAATTAGAAAATAATTTGGAAACATATTGAAGATCACAAATAACTTTCTAACTACAAAGAAGCCACATATTAGAAAATGCAAGTGGGATCATAGTTTYCAATAAAAATTGCAATTTCTATGAATTGTAAATTTATTTGAAATCAAAAGCTTAACATGTATATAAGGTCTGTGAAGATTCCAAAAGAATTTATAATCAACCAATATTTGATCTCTACCTCAAAAATAAGTATCTTGAACTGTCTATAATGTATCTTAAAATCCAAATTCATTGAAGCGCTTTCCTAATGAATGCAAAAATCAAACTCATCTAATAATATACAAATTTCTTTTAACTACCACTAAACAATCCTATTACCACCATTTGAAAGTTTGAAATGCTAGAATTGTCAATCGATTCCATTATCCAAATTTTCTATGTACATTTCATCCTCCCTTCGATGAAACAAGGACCAAAGGGCATGAATTGATCATGACAAAAAAAGAGGAATTTTAGCTCTAAAAGAGAGTTGGCATAAATAAAGAGTTTTATTACTTATTTGGCCCCACAATTGACTTCAAGAAGTTTGTATGAGTGACACTTATGCTTCAAATCTTCACTATAAGGAAGAAACTTTTCAAATTTTCATTTAATTTTTCATATGAGAGATCATGTGAAAGAAAGAAGGGGATTATTGGTAATGAACATAAATACACAATTTTTGGAATGTTTTTAGTTCATATCAAGATAGGCATGAATTGGTCATCAAACATAATCTTTTCCTCCAAAATACATTGAAACTATTGAATCTAAAAGATCTATGGTTACCTCAAAAAAAAAGTAAAAAGCATTAAATTATGTCTCTAAACTTTCTTCCAATTTCTCAATCGCAATGTACCATGTGACAATAAAAACGGCAAGAGAGCATTACAACCCCCCCAAAAGGATTGAAACTTAGGTATTTTACTAAAGTAGATCTTGGATGGAATTGGGTATATCAACCTTTACTCCTAAGCACTTCAAAGTTTGTATTTGGGATGAAGAATAGATGTAGTGCTTCAAAGCAATATTTTGTACAAGYAATTTGTCAYTCACCCCAAAYACTACTTGAATCTTTAAAAACAACCTTTGAATGAGACTTCAATAATTAATTTGTATACTAGAAGGGTTTAAACTAAACTAAATGCGAATTTAGTGTAATTGACACTTAATGTCAATATGTTTGTGAAGTGCTATAATTAGTTTAGATTAATATTTTTTCATCACTCTTGCAAATACCATGAATATCATACAAGTGAATTTGGATTTGGATGACATCGTTTGTAAAGATATTTACACATATTATGTCCCTTGTAAAGTTATCTATATGACACTTTATATCATATCACACTAAATACAATTTTTASTAGTCTTTATCAAGAGCTCGTTCTTCCCAATAGTTTTTAGGTCACCTAGCCTGTTTTCAGTTTGATCGGGATTGTTGCGAGAGATGTTGCAGCAATTGTTACAAGCACATGGTGCCCGACGACGCTTTGAGCGCGCTGCGTTTTCAAGTATTCGTCTCTCTCCTTTAGCCAAACCTCGCCRAACTCGCAGTCTTTCCAGGCTTCAAACCAAGGTCCTCCGCTCGTGAAATGGATAGCCTTAGGGACTGAACTGTCCTCTGGAACGTCGTTATGGCCGACTAAGAAGTTCCAAGTGAAAGGAAGCTCCCCGATGTCGGCATCCTCTAGCCACATGAATCTGTGAAAAACATCAAACGGAATCAGTGGAACATGTTGTGTACCGAAGCTGATCTTTGCTGTGCTTTGACACGAGTTATGCAGAGTATTGACGTACAAGGGCGTCTACAGTGCAGTTGTGGACTGCTGRTGATTTTTACAGATAGTTAACTTCTCGGCATAAGCTATGAAKTATCTCTTGCTTACTCTAACAGGTAACCAGCTCCTCTTCTTTTATTTGGAAGTCCGGTGTTTGGTCTGGTTGCATTAGTGGCGGTGTATTAGGGTTTGGCATTCAGAGTTAAGTTGACAGCATTGTCACGATGATTGCCGCTCGAGAACTTTCGAGCATTTTAGGTCAGCATCGATTTGAACGCTTTTCCAAGTTTTTTCATTTTTCAATTATATCACGAGGTCACAGCTCAAGAACACACGGTGTTGATAAAGAAYAGAAAATATGCAAAAACTTGTTACCAAGAACGCAGYCCAAGAAACTTGAATCTGGAGTATTCGACCGTCCTTCGTAACAGTAAGGATATGGTTTGGGACAAGGKTACTGGGAAACGGAATAAATTGAGTTATAATGTGAACGTTTTCATTCATTATATGTGTACTCACAGCATAAGACCAGGGTTTTGAAAACAGAATCGAAACACGAAGTCCAAGGCAATCAAGAACGCAAATCAAACATGGAATGAAAAATGAGAGCTTCAGTTTTCGGTGGGTCTGATTTATGAGGTGTTTCGTTGCATCATCAAGATTTCGTGGACATAAATGTCAGTTGAGCTGATGTATACGGGGTTACAGACGTAGGCATCGTGGCAGACATATTCTACGAGGAACTGAAATTCTTGTTGAAATAGAGGCGGATGCGGGAGCAGGTCATCACCTCGAGGTGTAAGCTCTCTACAGGCTTCCTCTAAATGAAGGCTCGTGTTTATTTCGCGGTGAAGAATAGTATACAAATCCTAATGATCATGATGGTGTGTAGTTGAATTTCGTTCGTATCGTAACCCTAGGTAAGTCGCTAGGCTTGAAGTTGATACAAGGTATAAGACGGGGTACAGTGAGCTCACCTGTGAAGGAATGCGCCCGASGCAGAGTTCACRAGCTCCGGAGTCAAGAGCTTGTTCTTGGTATGCGCACAATTGTAGAGCACCATCGAAGACCAGTTCTTGCGAGGATAAGACGTTTGTAGAACTCCATCCATCTTGACTGTCGCCTTCGGAGTATAGTTGTGGTGCACACACATGATCGCGTACTGCTCGTCAATGAGCTCCGCCAACTCCCTCACATCAGCCGTGTACAGAAAATCACAGTCAACGAACATTGCCCAACCCTGGAACCCTGCGAGAAATGGCGTCAAAAACCTCGTGAAGGAAAACTCGGTGCTCTCTGTTGCATCCCGTGGGCGTGCGTAGATCCCCTGCTTCGTGAGGTTTTGCAATTTSAGAGGAATGATCTCAATTTCAACAGTGGCGTGCTTGAGTAGCGAATGCCTGCAAACTTCGTACGCGAGCTCTTCACGAGAATCAAACCCTACAAAAATGCTTAGCTTCTCTAAGCTTTGGCCACTTCTGGTAATCACTGGGGCATTGTTGACATTAGGTTCAGCTATGTGAGAACATTGGTGAGGCATTGCTCTTTTGCAAGAGGGACCTATTAATACCGAGCTAGGATGTTGAGTCGAGAACTCAGTGCAAGTAGAAACCCACCGGGTTAAGAACTAAAACCTGTGGATACCAAGAATGGCAACAGTCGACGGTGGAGTGTTTTCAGGAGCTGGCTTCTCCTTTGGCCACAACAATGCAAAAGGTATGAGAAAAACCTCGCATCAAGGATGCTGAAATGTCGGAAGGGAGTTTGAACTGAGCTGCACTGGACTGTGACAATTTCCTGATTTTGCATTCCTGGATTAGCTCTTTCCAACTTCAATTTTACAGGAGCTCCATCCTAGGATAGGCTATCATAGCATTCAACAGCTAACCCAAAATTCACGAGATCCTTGTTCTCCAAATTCTCCAGGCATGCACCAGGAGCCCAGATCATCGATGGAGATGCAACTCATGAAAGCGCAAGGTGACGTCTCTCTCTCAACACACCCTTTTGAACAGGCAACATCAGGTCTTCGAGTGTGGAAAGGAAAGAGGAATAGCAAAGTATTGGGTAGTAAAGAGCAAGACCAGGAGATAACCAACCGATTAGTTAGGCTAATGATAACTAACGGTATTTGGTTGCGATGTGTCAACTCGCAGAGAAGGAAGAAAAGCAATTACGCTTACTAGGTAACCGCGTTTTACAAGGGCCTTGCAGCACCAAAGTACCAAAGGTCCGAAAGGTCCCAAACCCTCCCTCACATCGCCTTTTCTCTGGGGGAAGGAGCGTTTTGTACGTAGCAAAGGTGAGAGTTTTGATGAGACCTGTGATGGATGAGTCAGCTGCTCTGGCCGGCATGATTCCATTAGAATTTTTTAGTCGAATTTTGGGTCATCATCATTTCAGTTTTCACCCGATTCTAGCTTTTTCAATTATTGCAGGAATGCAGGATGTTCGATTCCCTCTGCAGAAACTCTCATATGATTGAGCGGGATACCGGGATATTCATGTTATCATGGTACCCATTTTGAAAATTATATTAAATGGTGGTATGGTCGGTGTGCAGAAGGATTTTCATTTGAATATTCAAAATCTGGCACGAATTGAAAAAGCAGTTGCAAGGGAAGAAACAGTGAAGCACTACACATTTGCGGCCAGGCCTTTTTTTTTTTTTTTTTTAATTTTTAATTTTTAACAAGAAATGGTGTGCGTTATAAGGAAGGAGCGAAGCAATCAATCCGACTCAGGATTATAATAAACGATTATGTGTAAATCATCAATTTTGATACCATGGGAATTATTGGTTTAAAAAAATCCAAAAGCAAGCATTGGAAGTCAAACTATTGTAGGAGATTTGCCCATTCCACCCCTATTCCTAAGGATGAATAGTTGCACTTCTTAAATATAAAGATGCTCTTTCATTTATCGACCCAAAAAAAGTCTCGGCGTTGTTTATGGGTTAAGATCATGGTTTTTTTTTTGGCTTTTTGGTGCCATATTGCACTAGAAAGAATAATTTAGCTAAAAAACGCCAAAAATAATGTCAAAAAACTTGGATGAAATTGCCAAAGAACTTTGAATTTAAAAAAAAGCCCAAATTAAGATATCTATTAGTATGTAACAAGGTTTTACTTTTGGCTTTAATATGGAGTATATTTTGGACCTTGGCCTAGAAAGATTGGGTTAGAGCAATGAGCAAGGTAAATGTTTTGCTCTCTAGCCATGTTGCTCACGTCTACAATGAAGTTAGTTTATAAATGCCATTTACATTATTTTTAACTATATTTTCTAATTTGTGTTTCATGCTTCACTAACTATTGATGTACAAGAAAGACACATATTTATATAGTGTGTGCCCCTTTAATCCTTAAAAGCCCCTTGGGGTCCTTCTATACAACTTGTATTTAGCCTTATAACTTTTCAATTGTGGTAATATATGAATTGTTGTATATTATTATTTGTGTACAATCATGATCATTGATTTGCTTTGTACTAGAAAACATTTGGTCAATGTTTTTCTGATCAAATACCAACGTATTTATAATATACTATATGGCCACAAAGGGCTTTCAGGTCCTTCAAGGGTTAATACTCCTATTCAATGTATAATTCTTAATAAACAAATTTTATTCAAACATTGTTACTAAATTTATCTTCCAAACATTGTTTTTTAACAACTCTTCAAAAATCATCAAATCTTGAAGTCTCCTCGCAAGCCTTAGGKGTTAAAAAATCATATTGGATTTTTTTTTACAAAAATTCCAAAATTCAATATTCATACAAATTTTTTCCATATACAATAACCACTAATTTATTTCATATATTAAATCTTCATTGAACATTTTGCAAATGGCTACAACTTTCATAATCTTAATGCACTCAAGTTTGGTGGTTCTGGTAAGTCGCATGTGATTGGGAAAGAAAAAACAAGTTAGGTGATTACACGGGAAAAGGTTTTTGATGGTGGCCCTCAACTATGCATACAATAGCATTAAGTATACACACAGCAATAAAGTATTGTAAAAATAATGTTGAAAATTTTTATTTCTTGCAAATACTATGAGATCTCAAGGTCGTCAAAGGTAATCAAAAGGCTAATCCTATCTACATTTTAACCTTGCAATGTTGTTGCGGATATTAAGTATTCAAGGATGGTAGAAAATCCTTCTATATAAGAAGTGCATATGTCTGTCATTGGAATTTTATATGGAAAGGGGAAGTCTTGCACAATAGTTTGACCTCCAATAAGTGCTCTTGTTGGGTTTTTTTTGAACTAAATGTATCACACATGATGATATCCATGGTGACAAGCCTAGTGTTTTAGAGTCAAGTCAAGTCAAGTAGTAGACTAAGTCATTAAGAACAATTGCATCTCGTACCTCCTTCACCTCAATTTTTTTTAAATCATTTTTCATGAAGTGCCAAAGTGGCAATAAAAAATGTTATATGGTGCTCCATATTTCAACATTCATTCACATAGTGAGTAGAAAATATCACATTAGCACATATCACATGTCCATAATTTTGTTTTCATCCACAATCTAGCGATTCCATCCAAGATTTTTTTATTTTTTATTTGATCTTTTTTGGTGAAAAGCTTCATGAATTTATAGCCAAATTATCTTTTCTAGTGCAATCTGGCACTATAATGCCAAAAGGAAAAAAGCCCTGCTCACCTTTAACTCGGCAATGTACCCACTGTTAATCTTCTTCATAACCTAGCCTTGCTTTGCCATTAAGACTTACCCAGTCTAGAATATCACACAGACAGATTGAGATGCCATAATATCACTGCGAGAATGCGCGCAACTCACAAGGCAGGCGACTACTTCTGATTGCAACAAAAGATCTGAAAAGACGTTCACGATTGACAGCTCTAAAATGTGAAACTCAGAACCTACAATCGAAACTTACCGACCATGCTACAGCTTTCATATGGGTAGATTGAGAAGCCATTATTAATTCCACTACGAGCTCAAAGAATGCTTTGCTCAAGCCGGAAAATCGTTTCTGATTGCAATATAAAATATTTCAAAAGACGACAACTTCAGAGGAAAGTCGCAGACTAAGCTACAGGGTTTACGAACAAGATCACACATGCAGGTAGATTGCGAAGCCATTAATAATTTCTGTCAGTGTGATCTCAAAGCGAACGCTACTCACAAGTCAGACAATTGAATCTGATTGCAAGGAAAAGATTTTAAGAGAAGTCCATGATTGACAGCTTCGAAATGCCATGCTCACAACCATTTGCAAAACAGGATCATACATCTTAAACTACAAGATCACACAGGTCAATTGAGACTGAAGCCATACAAAATTTCAGAGTGCGCTCAAAGGACGCTACTTACAATTCAGAGAATTGAATCTGAGTGCAATGAAAGTATCTTAAGAGAACTTCAAGATCGACAGCTTCGACATGACAAACAGTCACAACCACTTGCAAAACAGGATTTAGCTCTATCACAAAATTACACCTGTAGGTAGATGGGTAGATATCCGATCCCATTCGTAACTTCAGAGTAAGCTCAAAGGATGGACGCCACTCACACGTCGGACGATGATTCACTTCGCATTGGTTTGTTGGACACAACAGAGCTCTCTTCCTGTGCAGGATCCCAGTCATTCATAGCTGGGTTAGAGCGAAAGCTTCGCGACTGCAAACTTTTAACGGAGAGATGGAATCCCTGGGGCGTTTTGTCGACTTTGATGAAGCCTGTGCCAGTAGTATGATGCTCCTTGTCAATGGCCGCCATGTACTTGTAATACTCACTCTCGGTGTAATCTTCCTCCACTTCCCCGGAGCCTAGCGTTTCCAGAGGAACCCCGTTGGCCAGGAGCTGGAGGTACTTCATCCGYTCGGGGGGGTCGAAGTTGCTGGATGGGTTGTTGCTGTCAGTGGGAAGGGAAGAAGCCGGGAGTTCCTCTCCGTCACTTCGGCTTGGTTTTAGGATTCGTTTGTTAGGGTTTGGAATGAATTTCGGGGTTGCTGGAACTTGCAGTGTTGTTTGAAATCTTGATCGGAGAGTTACTTTGGCGATGGCGGAGTTGCTTGATGAACTTGGATACCCGCGTGAAGTCACGAAGGAGGAAGTGGTTTCTGCATTTCTTCAGGTACGTTGCTGCATCACCATTCCTATCTCATGATCTTTAACTCCTCCAAGTGCATCTCATGGAGAATGCAAAGCAGTAAAATGGTTTTTCAGCAGAAGAGTGATACTCTTGAAGACCAGAGTAATATGCCTCTAACCAATAAATTGTAGGAGTACCTCTCTCCTGGATGCCTAGGGGAGTTTGAGTTCAAGATTTCAATGGATCCAATGCTGGCACATTGGGTGGAGACCCACAAATCAGAAGAGTATTCAATTGGATTAGCATAAATTGGAAAAGGGTCTTAATTAATCTATTATAGAATGTTACGGTGGCGTATATTCAATGCTACATTCTGGGAAGGCACATCGATAATACTGGTCAAGACATCAGTTGTTGCATTCTTCACAAGTTATAATAATCGAGCGAAATTTAGCTTGTCTGAGAAAACTCGTATCACTGAAATTCCGAGATAAGTTGATATGAGATGGAACCACTATGATCACTAAAACGTTCTTGAAATGAGCTCCTCACACCAATGGGCCCATTTTCTAATTTAGGGAAGAATTAGGGTTCGGTATCCACGATGCTCTGATCATCTGACATCTGCTTTCTTTGATACACATCTACTTTGTTGTGAAGTGCCAAATTACGTTGGGGTACTGCAGACTATTCAAAGGTCCTTGAATTGCCTATCAGCTGAAGAGCAGAAGSTACGAAGAAACGCTATAGAAAAACTTCACGTATGTTTGCTGAAAGATGACGGAGGAGGATCATTGCCTCCACTGGATGTTTTGCAGGTACTTTATTATTCAACGGCATTCCATGACCAGCTTTCTCGAATCCAGTATTAATTTTTATAGGTATCAAAATGCTGTTTGTTGATTTATTATGGTTTGCAGGAAGTGTGGGATGATGTTATCCTCGGAAAAGTGCTGGGTTGTGTTAGTGATCCTACAGAGAGATGCAGAGAACTTGCCATCCAACTCATTCGGGAAGTGGCTCAGTCACTCACCGAGGTACTCGATCCTTACGCTATTTTTGTAAGAGTTTGTGATATGTTGCAAATCCATCGGATGTGGAAAATTCCAATGACAGACTCTAGTCATTAATTTTTTGACTCAATCACTCAATTTTTCTGTTTCAATTGATTCACTACAGTAGTGTACTGAGGTAAATCAATCACTAGTCTTAATCATTCTGCTCGTGAAAGTAATAAGGTAAATGCACCCAGAATCGTCACTTAAAATGGATATCCTCTGTACATTTTATGCGGCGATTCTGGGKGCCGTAAGGTACAGGATACTGTYTGCGTCATTGTAACAATTGAAAGCTACATGTAGGAGTGTGCCTTTCATTGGAAGATCACTGTTAGAGCTGTGGAGAGATCACTTTGGGTAAAAAGGCCAAACTCTCTTGAGATAGATATTGTATCACAATTTATGAATTTCTCATGATATTTCAAAGAGGCAGGTTGTAGTCCACAATAGAAGGGACAGATTTCCACTCAAAGATCAGTGGTCATAGACGTTTACCCTAGTCTTGCTTACACCCAACATGCTCATTGAATGTCAATTAAGTGAATTGAAAAAATGAGTTGCTGTTGGTAAAACCGGTCAGTGCAAGAGATGGGATCAAGTCCCTAGCGGGTGAGGTATCCTCTATCTTACCTTCGATTTATTCGTGATTTTTCTGCTTTGTTGCAGGTGGACTGCACTTTGAAAATGACTGTTCCAATCATGGAAGAAAGGATGGGTAATAATCAAATTCTTAATCGAGATTTTGTGCTATTTCGTAGCATGTCAATCAATGTAGTAAAAAATGGTTCATTTCAATGGCAGBCAAGTTGATTGCCATTGACAAGCGACTGGTTGCATGGTGCAGGACAGCTACCTGTGTTGGAAGGCTCCGAGGAGATTCGTTTGCAGCTATTCTCATTGTTAACTAATGTCTTGCTCCCAGAGTGCGAGCTTCTGACACTTAAAAACCTCATCGATCCTCTACACAGGGTTTGACCCTTCTCGGTTTAATGTACTCTTACACTATTAGGGTGATGTGGCTGGTGGAAGCAATCCGTGTCCTTTGATGCATCTTCTTGCTTAAGCTATTATGAGCCTTTTGGTGGCGATCTATTTTATATTGAAGCTTGCCAACTTGTGCATCAGATTGCAAGTTGGGGATCATGTTGGGCATGTGTACAAGGCCGGTTCTTTGACGATGTTTGGTGATGCCACAGATAGTGGCTGTGACTCTGTTTGATCAATTTCATGAGGTGCAAAAGAAAGCTTGCAGCCTTCTCGTGGCATTGGCAAACCGGGATCCCGAAGTTTTTGGAAACAAGACCGGGGTCTTCCTCAGGGGCCTCGTGCCTTGCCTCAATCACGCTCATTCTCGAGTAAGTTAAATCTTTGCTGGAACTACATTTTGTGTTGTCATTGTTTACTACAGCACCGGTAGTCAGAATCTGATATATATGGTAATTAGTTGAATCTCTAGTAGTCGTTTTAAAGAAAGTGGTGTAGCTTTGAGGATCAGTCACTATGGTTCAATACTGTATGCGTAGTCAAGTTCTTAAATTTGTGTAATAATCTGATCACATTCTTTAGTTTTTTTAACAGGTAAGAATTGCAGTTTTTCAAGCGATTGATGCCATGATGCAATGCGGGCTTACTAAAAGTTTAGTGGCTCAGCAGCTAGCTCCTGGAACCAAGTCCTTGGCATTTGACCATAACATTGCGGTCAGAGAGGTATGTCGGCCTTCATCAGAGTAAGAAAAAAACCAGTATATTAGATTCATCCCAAGAGAATTTCATCCATTGCTAGTATTTTCTCAGCAAATAATCACTTACTGGATCGTTTAGCTTCTCAAATAACGTATTTCCCCCTCTTCAACACCTCGTGAGATTTTCCACAATTCCTGATCAATGTAGAAATTTAATGTGGCAAAACATTCAAGCTATAATTATTTTATGCCGAAATGAGTGTGTGGCATATACGGAGAATTGTAAGCATGTTGAATCACACTGTCAACAAGGATTGCCATCCCAGTAATTTGGTGAATAATGCTCACGCTCGGTTTCTAAGGTTAAGGTAGTGAAACCTTTCTCGTGAGCGACAACGTACACTAGCTGAAGAGTCAAAGACTACCCACGATTTCACTCATCCTATGATGAAAACATTGAAAATATTTATCTTATTCATATGATATCCAAATAATGCAATTCTAAGCGTATTGGAATCGCCTTTAATATGGGGACAAGAGCCACAAGGTGTGTGTGTGGGGAAATCATTCTAGTAAGAATATCCGTAGGAAAAAAAATGCTAAAATCCTTGGTAATGAGATCACTTCAAAATTGGAAGAAGATTTATTGTTTGTTCAAATTATGATTGAAAGAAAAAATCTTTGCAAACACTAATCGTTTGCAACTAATGTGCCGTCTCATAAGATATAAATCTGAAAGTTGTTTAAAACAATGTGTGAATAGAAAACTACAAAAGAATAGATACTTTGATGTTTTATTTTAAGAAAATAGTCAAATAACAAAAGCAATAATTCTAAAAAATCGGCCTTTGTCCAACTTGAAGGTGTTTTTAATGAAGTATTTATATCTCCTGAAAAATACTGTGTTACAAGTGTTGATACAAAGGAAGCACATATTGAGTATATTAAGCCCAAGATGGAGATTTTTCTATTCTGAAAAATCTCTTAAGTCGTCTTTCTAATCCTTGAAAATAACCTCAAATTTCAATTCTTAATTCAAACTTTGCTTTATGGTACAAAAATAGTACAAAAATCCTCCGAATGGAAGAAATGTTTTCCAATTTATGTTTGAAATCCTTATAAAGGTCATGACAAAGTGTTGGAGAGTTAGTGCAGTGCAGTAGGGGACGAGGATGTGAAAGTGGTAAAGCGAGTTATTGCTATCATACATATTATTGGGTTTCATGTGCCTCCAAGGAAATGGTTGCCTTTGGTTCTAAAGCCTCTGGGTACCACAAAAGCAAGTACTCAAGCACAGGTAAATTACTTACGGCTAATTAGGGAAGCATCCCATATTAGCTTACTCATTGAGAATCTTCAAATACAATTTTACAGTTGCATCTGTACAGTACAGTCATGATAAATTGACATGCAACTATCCATCAATGTAAATTCAATTCTGAGATTCTCTAAAATATAGTTAGCGCACTGTAAAATTAATATATTTATCTCCTCCATCTGAAGAAATATTTTCCACGAGTTTATTTGATGATAAATCTCTCACATTAACAAATTTTGTAGTAATTTGACAGAGAGCAAATGTTCTAGCTGTTACTGCTGCACTTCTTTATGGTACACCCTGCAAAGCAATGGAGGAGAAGCATGTTGTGAAGGTATGTTACTAAGCAAATTTGTCAATGGCATACCTTTGAATAATATTACACTCTTCTTGGAATGAATTTTGTATTGAATTTTGTATGTTTCTGGTTGAGATCTTTTTCCAGTAAGTAAGAAATATCGTAGGCTCGTTTGAGACTTGCAATCGCCTCCATTTCATGGTCACTTTATGGACTGTGAATAACCATGTGAAAATTTTCATGCTCAGATTTGTGATAAGCTTTACGAAAATGAAGTATTCTGCAGTAACCATTCTGCTGTTCAAAATCAGGTAAAATTAATACTACATGCACAAACTTGTATTGTGGTTATATATAGTGTCTGCAAAGTTCAGGATACAGGTATATATGCTCTTTTAAGTTCCAAGTTACCAACTCATTGCGTCCAACTTATGAGATACAAGTGCAATTCACTTTATCAAATCATTATCTCCTACTTGCACATTTACCAATTTGAAACGGAACCACAAAATACCAGGAAATGCAACTTTTTTTGCAAATTCTTTCAAACATATATTTGAGTTCTTTGTGAGAGCATTGGACTTTGCTGGTTAGAATTTTGTAAGGTCTCTTTCAGGCCTTGGATAATCATTTAGGCTTGTGATCATTATTGATAGTAATGACCATTGAAAAAGCATAGAATATTTGAGCAATTTCTACTGGTGAAATTTCTTACTGACTGTCAATCAATCAAGCTTACTACATTACCAGTTCTGAAATTTTGTCTTGATGTTGTCTTCGAGACACTACAAGAGAAAGGGGTGTTTTAAGTGAGTTTTTAAATATAGTCCAAGACACAAGACTATAAGTAATGACTTTTAAGAAGATTTCCAGTAAAAATTTACTTGAAATTCATGGATTTTTAGTAAAATTTTACTGAAAATCTCCTAAACATTCATTACTTATAATCTCGTGTCTAGGACTATACTTAAAAACTCACTTAAAACATCCCTTTTTCTTGTAGTGAGAGACTTCCGAGTAGACGTACTATTTGATGGACTAAGATTGTTGTCACGTGGCAGCTTCTACAAGTAGTGGCCAATTTAATCCAGGTTGCTGGAGCTCTGTGCAAGTCCTCATCCTTCAAGATCTTTGTTTTGGTTCTTTGGGTAACCTGATGTTTCATCCTTCTTATCTAAGACTCAAACATCATTGGTTCTAATTGAACAAATTGCATTATTATTATTTTTTTGTCTGTTTCATAAAGGTCTTCATTGACAAAAGATTTTCCCCTTTGTTTATTCCCTTCACTATAAGAGAAAGAGGTGTTTTAAGTGTAGTCCTAGAGATAAGATTWTAAGTAATGACCTATAAGTAGCTTTTTAAGAAATGTTTTTACTTAAAAGAAATGTGTTTTTAGTAAATTCTTACTTAAAACACCCCATTCTTAAATTTTTATGTGTTTTTAAGAAATGTGTTCTTAGTAATGACCTATAAGGAGTCTTTCAAGTAAGAATTTACTAAAAACACATTTCTTTTAAGTAAAAACATTTCTTAAAAAGCTACTTATAGGTCATTACTTAAATCTTATCTTTAGGACTATACTTAAAACACCCCATTCTCTTGTAGTGAAGTGCTTGTGATATCAATGCAGTTTTCATATAGATCCATTGAAATGTCCGTTTTTTTTCTGGGGTTGCAGTTTCAAAGTGTTGAAGGGGATGCAGAACTCCAAAAGAGATCTGGTCAGGCTCTGGAAGATCTCGCTCAAGCATTAGGAATGGAATCAGCTAAAGAGCTTTATGTGCAGCACATGCATTGCTTTTTGGATATCGTTGCAACAGGTTGCCAAGGCTGGTCTTCAAGCTTGCGAGGAAAATTTGTGTTCCACAATTTCATACGCAGTTCCATCGATATTGTACGTACCACATTCCAATTAATTCCCAAACCCAGGTACGGTAATTACCACCATCCCGGTCTGTTTTTCCAAACCTGTAATCCTACTTACAGGCGGCTCATTTGAAACCCCAAGTGCTTGCTTAACCCCTAAGCGTCACAGAAAAAACAGCTCGGAAGACGGGTTGGGAGGAGCCTTTTGGAAAAAGTAGCATAATTTGAAATCCAGGTGGTTACTAAAAATTTGACCGTAGAAATTTGTAGCCAACTACACTAGGAGTGCAAATTTACTGTTTCTAAGAAGATCCACCGTATGGATGCAAATATTATAAGGTTTGATGCAGGTGCTCTTTCAGGAATTCAATCTGCTACGTCTAGAAAATGTCCGTTGTGACGCTTAGGGGTTAAATTAATGATGCTTTGGTGAAACTTGGAACTTCATTAGAAATTGAAAAAACAAATCGTCTTGGCTCTCAACCAATTTCACTAAGGGAGAGGCACCCAATGGCGTCCATGTACCCAATGCCGTTCCTTTCTAGGTCAAACATTCGTTCTAGAACGTAAATCTAGCGGGACTGTAGACTGCTTATTATTTTAGGACAAAGAAATAAGCCATGTACCACCTACCTACATTTATAGCTTGAAACGATTATGTCTTGGAGATTTGGACGGCATTGGGTACACGGATGCCATTGCGTGCCTCTCCCTTACGGCAACATCACCTATCTTAAATTTCACATACATCTTTGAATCTTAATTTGGCAATCTGAAGGCACAAGGAATTGAAGTGACAGTCGCTCTTCCTTTGAGTTTCATGTAGCGCAATAGCAATGTACACAGAATAGGAATAGGGAGTATTAATGGGACCCACACTAATTAATTGACATTTCACACTACATAAATATCTACCTTTGTTGTACATCAACAATGATAGAAGTGTCTGGGTCTGTATTGTACATCATGTTTTGAACATCTACAATTTCCCTCATTTAGTCCCCTTAATTATTTGATCTCCTTTAGTACCCCTATTTAGTGTAACTCATGGCTTTGTTTGAATGCTATTGCTCTAATGCCACTATCTTTGTCTTTTGCAATTGCAATTGACCATCTAACATCTACACTGAATAGTGAAATTAGGTTGCCCCTCACTAATTTCTCAACATACCACACTATTTAAATAGTTATGACTAATGTACAAAAAATATCCTACTTTTAAATTAGTAATTGGTGTATTTGGAACTCATGAACTTCCATGTGCACAAATGGAAGGATTTGTAGAAATATTTTCTGACTTTCATGGCTTTTACAGTCACTTTCTTGGAGGAAGGCAACCTACTTGCAGGGACTTCTATTTGTTTTAAAATCTTGTATCGATGAAGACTCTTACCATGACGTGCGCCGTGCAAGCACTCATGTGATGTATCAGTTTCTTCGAATTGCTGGTCCCATATTGAGTGGTAATCTCTTCCAAATGTCTTGATTATTCATAAAGGTTTCTTGTTAGCTTAGCTACATAAATCTGAAGGCCATATTCGTTATATTGAGACTTTTTGCAGTCTCATTTCTATCTTCAGCTCGAAGACAAACCGTTTCATCTCTTTATTAGTATCTTTTTATAAATAGGTAACAACACCAATTTTTAAAATTTCATTATAGAATCACTATTTGAGCATTATTTATTTTTGGTTTCAATTACTTTTTTTTCAAATGAATTTTCCAGTAACTAGCATTCTGTCTCAAAATCTGCAAAAAGTCTCAATATAACAAATATGGTATTTTGATGGCATGCTCAGGTTGCTCCCCTCTAGATTTCTAAATCTCAATAGCTTGGGTTAACAGTACACTCAATTTTTGCTGAATTTCTTGCCTCCACATATCAGAGTAGCCAGGGAAATTCCTATCACTTATTTATTTTCTGGTTGAAATGGAACAGATTTGTGCAAGCTGTACACAACTGGAATCTAGACTTATCCTAGTTTTTGAAAGAACACTACAAGAGAATGGGGTGTTTTATGTATAGTCCTAGATACAAGAATTTAAGTACTGGCCTTTTTAGGAGATTTTCAATGAGAAATAAGTGTCTTTTTAGAAAAAAATTACTATAAAGACACGCATTTTTTACTAAAAATCTCCTAAAAAGGTCAGTACTTAAAATCTTATCTCTAAGACTATACTTAAAACACCCCATTCTCTTATACTGGAAGTATCACAATTTAAGAGATACTTAAATTATCACTTAAGTATCACAATTTAAGTGATACGTAAGTGTCTTATTATGGGTGTGTGGGATTTATAGATGAGGAGAGGTTGGAGCTTATCAGAATTCTCTCCAAGCGAATGAAGGATAGCAGTAAGCTCATCAGGAGAGCTATCTTGCCAGTTGTGGAGATGTTCTTCACATCTAATAACACCACTATGCCTTCCAATTTCAGYGACTCTGAAGTAAGTTTGGTCAGTTTTCATCAGCATTAATTTTGGGGGGGGGTCCAGCAATCACTCAAGTGCAACATCAAGTCCTTTTTTTGTAATTTTTAACACCTAAAGGTTTTTGACTATGCTTTCACCAAAAACGCTCCAAAATTGCAATTTCTAGCACAAGTACCAAATTTTAGAAAAAAAAATCATTTTGGTGACATGTAATTGTAGGATCTTTTAGTACACTACTTTGGGAAGATGTGGCAAAAATTTCAGATTTTTCCACCATGTAAATTGCAAGATATTTGCGTTGAAAGTGACAAAAAACCTTTTTTTTATCCCTGCAAAAATCTGGGCAACTAAACTTCAGAAGGCCATATTTGTATGATAAAATGTCCAAAATGGTTGTAACTCTTTAGACTCATTCTTCAGGTCAATTTGGAGACGCTCTTGAAAATTTTCAGTTCATTTGGAATTGTACAACATGTAGGAAAAAAATAGTAAGTAGAAAGTAGAGAGTGAATGAGTGATTCAAAATACTAAATTGTTAACAACTTATTTATGAAATTGAAAAATGCCAATCCCAATGGTTGCAATGTTGTAATAAACAATCTACACCCAATGTTTTTAGTTTTATTTTAAAAGTATTGAAAAATGAGATAAATAAAGGACCTCAAAGTTTATTTTAGGGTAGAGATTCCATGATTGTCTGCAAACAAAATCTCTTCATAACTTGTGACTTGTTGATCAAAATAGAGTAATTCAAAGCTTTCCATGTATATAAATCTAGAAAACCAATTTCAAATTTTTGTTTCTGAAAAAAGTCATTTTTTTAGACCTACCTAGGTTGCCCGGAGATAAAATAAAAGTAAAATTTTTGGGCCTTAAAGCTACTCCTTGGACACATGTTGTCTGAAAATTTCAAAGAAAAAATTGAAAAATCCATTCGTAGTGAGCTACCCGAAATTGCCACTGTGTTGCCAAAAAAAATGTAGTTTGTTCCTTTAGAGTTTAATTATATTCATGCATTTGAATTATATGATTTCTTTAAATAGGAAAGATTAGGTAGAATGATACATTATATATGTGCTTCATTGTATATTGAAGAAATTGATGGCAATTTTATCTGCAATTTGTTTTAAGACAAAATCAAATTTTCATCATTTGAAGTCGGTATTTTACAAAAAATGTCCAAAAACAATCACAGAAGTTTTCATATTTAGGTGTTGCATTTGGATAACATAGCATTCTTTCTTTTTCTAGAGATTGCAACCCTATAATAGTCTGATCACTTTGTAAGAACATTCAGGTCATTTTAAAAATATTAGTGCTTGATTATTCTATAGTTTAGTATTGCTATTTAAATCAAGGTACTTTAGGCGGTAGATTCTTATTGAAAGTATGTTCAATATTTTCCTCTTGAGGGAGCTTCGCATTTGGTGCTAGTCGTATTGAAAGACCTTTGCAAATTTAGCTAGCCCAAAAATATGCATTGAGTAAAAATGTAAAGCCTAGATGAGCTTGACTTTAGGTAGCAACACTAGATGAATTAAACATTCATTGTAGAAATAGAATATAAGGCTCCTATAAAAAGAGGGTTATAACCTTAGAAAGATCTAAAATCCATTTTTTGACATGTCATCTTAAATTGAGGTCACCAAAAAAATATGAGGTTAAAGGAAATAACATGCATAACTCAAGTCAATTTAGGCCTTCTCAAAATCTACTCTACAATTATTTTTAAGTGAATTTCACATCAAGTACTAAGTTGGGCACCTCCAAATGTGCCACCGACCCTAAACTACCATCTTCACTTTGTGTGCATCATTGCATCTCCATCAAGAAGAACTTGTCTTAGAACCAAGCTTTGCTCCTTCATAACTTTTGCATACAATATCCAAATGTCACATTTTTTGGTGCATTGAAACATTGTTTCAGGTGCCAATACATTGACAGTATAAGAAACCAGAGTTTTTTGTGATGCAACTTTAGGTGACATCCACTTGCTTTTAAGTCAAGATAAACATCAAATTTTAGATGACATCCACTTGCTTTTAAGTCAAGATAAACATCAAATTTTAGATGACAAAGAAAGAAAAAAACATTTTGACTTTGGTTGAAATACATTAGTCTATAGGTTGGTTATTGGACCTGATCGGGAATGGGTGGTTCTACGTCATATGTGGAAGAGATTTCAAAAACTTTGACTATGTAGGTTACAAGATATTTGCTTTTAAAGTGAAGTAAACAACTTTTTTTGCACCTTTCTTAACTACATTTTTTGACTTCGAAACTTTTTAACTAATGAATTTTGCTCTACTCATTTTGGATTTCTAATTTTCTATGATGAAGAATTGAATTAAGAGTACTAAAAATAATTCAAAATACACACTTAGTTTTCACTCATTAACAAACTTGTTTAGTAGAAGTAGGTTTAAGATTGAACGGAAAACAAAATTGTTAATAGCTCTAAGATGGAATTGAAACACACTAATCACAATAGTGAGATTGTTCTAGCTAGAGATCTTGACTTTGTGAAACTTTTTTTTGAAAAAATGTAAAAATTGAGCCTAGAAATAAATCCTACAAGTTAATTTTTCAAGAAGATGCTTGAATTGCCCAAAAAATAAAATTGTCCATACCTTTTGCATAACAAATCCAAATAGAATGAATCAAAGCTTCCAATGTAGATAAAAAATACAATTTATGTGAAACAAGTTTTTCAATTTTTTTGAGGAGTTTTCTCTACCCTCTGAACTAAAATTTGGGCTTTTTGTGCCATAACTTTTGCTCTTGGGGACGGATTGAAATGAAAATTATATTTTTGGAAAACTATTGTGTTTTCCTATCATCACAAAAAATTCGAAAAATCTCAACAAATATTGAGACTATAGGAGCCTCCCCAAAATCCATTTTGTTCTTCAAGGGGACAATGGGACTTTAGGGGTTAAGAACCACTTGCACAATTTAATATTACACTATTTGGCCACTGCTCTCTAATCTTCATACGTAGCTTTTGAATTTTTTATTCAATTATGATAAAACTTATAACCTAGGTATGCAAGATTATTATATAGTCACTACAAGAGAAAGGGGTGTTTTAAGTAAGGTTTTAAGTATAGTCCTAGACACAAGATATTAAGTAATGACCTTTAAGTCAAATTTTAGCAAAAAATGACTAATACGACATGTGTTTAGGTCATTTTTTGCTAAAATTTGACTTATAGGTCATTACTTAATATCATGTGTCTAGGACTATACTTAAAACCTTGTTTATAACACCCCTTTCTCTTGTAGTGAGTTTATAACACTCCAAGAGAAAGGGGTGTTTTAAGTAGTGTCCTAGACATCATGTCTTTTAAGTAAGGTTTTAAGTAAAATTTTACTAAAAGGACAGTCCTTTTAGTAAAATTTTACTTAAAAACTTACTTAAAAGACGTTACTTAAAAGACATGATGTCTAGGACACTACTTAAAACACCCCTTTCTCTTGTAGTGTAAATATTTTTATATTTTTCAAAAGTAGATTTGTAATGGAGAATTATATCTCTAGAGTAGATATTTGCATTTGTAGTTTTTTTTTTTTTTTTGACACACACAAGTTGCAAGGCAACCTTCGGCAATTTTTCACTCAAGTGTAAGAGGATTTCATAGCCGGGGATTAAACCGCCAACCTCTCCATCTGATTTGGGTACCTTACACCATCACCTTGGTAGTTTAGGGTCATTTTGGACTGTGCATTTGTAGTTTTGAAGGTTATCTTTGGAGGATTTGGTTGCAAGACTTATTTATTTATTGTGGATTCTTTTAATTAGAATTATGCCTTTTTATTATAGAAAGTCTAAAATAATTCTTTGTATTGGAAAAATGAGCTTCAATTAATTTTTTCAAAATTCTATTCATTTCTAATTTAATTATTGGCATAGCTACAAGATGCGAMAAAAGTTGCCAACCTACAAACAATGAGAATGAAGTGGTTGGGTTTTTTTTTATCACAATTTTCTTTATTAGACTTACACCTTTTATTAAAGAAAGTCTAAAAACAATAAATTATTTATATTGAAAAAATGACATACATTTGATTATTTCAAATTTTCATTTATTTTTACTTTTATCATCATCCCAATTACAAAAGTCTCAACAAAAGTCTCCAACTTAGAGACAATAAAAAAGAAGTGGTTGGTTTTGAGTTGAGTAAAGCACTAAAGATGCATGAGATGTTATCTTTAACCTGAAAGATCACAAAAATAGCCAATTTATATGTCTTTTACATAATAAAAGGAATCCAGTGTTATTTCGATACTACAACTTCAATATTCTTTCTACTAAGTTATTACCGATGGACAATTGTTTGAAATTATGAAAATTTTGGAATTAAAGAAGTTTTTTATTTTTTTATTAAAAACTATAAACTCACAAATAAACGACAGTGCAAAAAAATATTTTGTATATTTCTAAGTTGATAAATCAATCAATTACATTAGTCACATTGTTGCTCCATTKTTCTCTTTGCTGACAATTCAAACAAACTTATTATAATTATATAATTATATAATTTTAAAATGATGAAAKTTTAAGAAAATTGAAATAATTTTTTTATTAATTTTTCCAATTCTAAATTTTAATTGATAATTGATAAATCAATAAAAATTCAAAAGTTGAAAGTTGCACGTTTAAATTTTGAAATTTGAAATGATTCAATTTGGATCTTATGAATTAATTAAATTTACAACATTAATATTAATGTTAATATTTAATATAGATATATTAGATTAAAGTTTAGTTTAATTGAAATTAAATTGTCTTTTCTACATTTTTATTGTTGACAAAATTATTTGCAAAGCAAGTATTTTTTTGGAAAATGTTCTGATTCACTACTTAAATTTAAAACATTCATAACTTGTGGAATTTCTACAACAAGTAACCGTATTAACCTCCCAAAGTTCAAAGTTTTGGAATGGAAATTTTAGGATTTTGGATAGAATTTCAAAATGATATTAACCCTAGAAGGTCCTTGTGGAAATCATAAGTTCTGAAACCGTGGGAACAATTGATATTAAAAAACCCAAAATAACTCATTTGAAGTCAAACTACTGTAGAAAATCTCCACTTTCCACAGTTGAATTTATGTCCTATATAGGCAAATGCCTTATCATTCATTGTACACCAAAAGTCCTCAACATCTATTTGGGGTTGATTTAGTAGTGACTTTTGTGAAACTTGTCTTACAAATGTAAAAATATACTAGACATCTAGATACATAATTTTTTTCACTCAACCTTTCAAGAAAATAATGTTCACCTAAGCACAAAATCAAACACCATTTTTCTAAAAATATTGAAAACAAAGTTGATTTAATATAACAATGGTTGAAATGTTGTAATAAACAATCCACAACCAATATTTGTTTTTTTTTCAAAATTATTGAAAAATGAGTTAAATAAAGGACTTCAAAGTTTATTTTAGTGTAGAGATTCCATGATTGCCCACAAACAAAAACTCTTCATAACTTTTGACTCGTTGATCAAAATGGAGTAATTTGAAGCTTCTCATGTACTTATAGTTGTAGATAATCATTTTCAAATTTTCAATTATGAAAAAAGTCATTTTTTCAGACCTGCTCGGATTGCCTGCCGACCACTGAAAATCACATATCATGCAATAACTTTTCAATAGTGCAGTCAAATGTTATGAAAATTGTTGGGCCTTAAAGCCACTCCTCGGACACATATTGTGTAAAAATTTCAAAGAAAAATAATATAAACTCCATTTGCAATGAGCTCCCCAAAATCGCTATGTTGCCAAAAAACGCAGTTTGGTCCTTTACGGGTTAAAGATTAGAGTTTACTCTAGTAATCAAGTTTTTGATCAAGTTCTACTCAAAAGTATTGACAATTTTTCTTGTTGTCAATTTCTTTGCTCGTTGTCTCTTCATTTCCAGCTTGGGTGCTTAATTGTTACTCATTCTGGTTTCAATGCAATCATACTTTCCATTTGTTTAGAAAAAAAAGTGTTGAGAATTTTTTCATATTGAAAAGGTATTTAATAAACCTTTCATAGTCAATTATTGTGGAACAATGAGAAGGTTCTCAAAAACCTTTCAACAACAAAGACTCAAATACACGAGTTAAAATCTATTCCACATGGAAGTGCTTTATTGATTACAAAGAAGTAAACAAGCAACATGACCTCCAAACAAAATTGAGATCTAATCCATACTAAATCCATTAATATTTATGTACACATGCACAAATAATCCTATAAAGAAATAAGAATTTTCAACAATTTTTCATTTAGAGAGTTGTTTCATCTCGAGAGTTGTTATAGACTCTATTATATGTTTTTTTCATCTTAAAGGCAATTAAGTGTTGTGCATTATACATGCATATTCTACATTCCTACAATGAAAAATGTGAGACGATATTCTTTATTTTCCAAACTACAAGTATTTTTTAGTAATGTCAACTTATAATCTTCAAGAATTCATTGGTTGCTTTTTACTTACATAGTTGAACTTTTGGAGATCTTKGTTCCTTTGTTGTCSTRGTCTTKATACTACAATAAAGGCTTWAAMCTCAATATTTAGTTACAYATAGTAATTAATGTTYCGTAAATGTTTGTACATATACACAAGTATTTAAATTGATTTGGTGCAAGGATGAAAGATTTTTTGACAAGACTTTGGTAGTTGGGTCAACATGTCTTAGGTGATTGAATAGGTAGTGATGTTAGATACAATTTATATTGAGGCTAGTTTTTTTCCATTTACTTTGGGTAATGCAAAAAATGATCTTTGTTGGAGTGATGCAAATGTTTACATCTACATAAAAACATGGAACACGCAAAATGCAAATGAAACTTAAATTATTCATTCAAAACNGTCTTAGGTGATTGAATAGGTAGTGATGTTAGATACAATTTATATTGAGGCTAGTTTTTTTCCATTTACTTTGGGTAATGCAAAAAATGATCTTTGTTGGAGTGATGCAAATGTTTACATCTACATAAAAACATGGAACACGCAAAATGCAAATGAAACTTAAATTATTCATTCAAAACATTTATAGATATCCAAAATAAAAGGATATTGGCCTTAGAATATGGAGCAAATCATCTATTTCATCCAGTAAAAATGGGGGAAAATATTGCTTGATCTTTCCTAAAAGACTTGTATTGCTTTTGATTGAAATATTGCTTCCTCTTAAAGTTTGTTGAGGCTAAAGTTGGGGATGAGTATGATTGATTGTCATTGTCATTAAATACAATGACAGAATCCTTAAATTTTTTGGAGTTATGGTTCCAATTGATACAAATTGTTGTCATAGAATGTAATTTTTTTTCAATATTAATAGAAGGCAATACAAAATGATTAAGTAGAATGCAATTGAAAAAAATGAGATTTTCACTTATTCATTATTTTGAAAGAATGCAAATTGAGAAAATCTTCATACCACTTTCCATATTCCTTGTTTTATTTGTGCCCAAATATCTTGCTTTGGAACCATTAAAGGTCAATTTTATTTGACAAACAAATAATATATTGATTGCCCTCAAGGTTGCCTCATATGGCAAGTGTGGGTCAAATGGAGTATCTTTGTAGGTGGATGGACTGAGTAGAGTGGGGATAATTTAAACAAAAGTAGGCTAGTAAAGCTTGATTTAGTATTTGGAAAAAAATATTGGTCATTTGTAGTTTACTATTACTTGATGACATGGTAGAAGGCCTTCTCGATGATAAATACCATGTTTGACTTTGAACACCAACAGTTGGTGTGGATGCCATTATTTTGCTAAGAAAAATTCAAACAATTGGTGCCTACATCCTACCCGTTGGCTCCGCATCTCACTTGTTGGCACCCACATCAATTCACATGTTGGCCCGTACATCTCACTTGTTGACCCCTACATTTCACTTATTGACCCCTACATTTCACGTGTTGGCCCCTACATTTCACTTATTGACCCCTACATCTCACTTGTTGACCCCTACATCTCACTTATTGACCGAGCCGACACACCAACCTTTCGACCCGCCACCCACCACCCACCTTGCCACATGGAGTGGCGTGATTGGACGGGCCTTCATTCCCGCACATTGGTGGACTTCTCCCACGCACTTGCATCAAAACCCTGCCACGCCTTGGTGCAGGTGAAATGAGTTCATTGTACTCCAACTTTGATTTTTGGAAAATTTGGGAGAGCTTATTGCCTTACACAAGTCTTATAAATTTCCTCTCACAAATTCATCTTCAAAATGATGGCTTTTGCAATTTTGACTTTGGATAGTGTTGAGAGCTCTTGGAAATGAGCCTCAAATATACTAGATCTCAAAGAAAAACTTACATAAGATATTCATTTAAAAAAATTGTAGAAGAGATTTTTAGAAGCAGTAAATTGATCGAGGTTATGCATGTTATGTCCTTTAACCTCATAATTTTCTTGTGACCAAATTTCTAGATTTCACATATGAAAAGAGGATTGAAAGACATCAAATCACTTCCACAATTTCAACAACCTCATTATCAAACATTATAATCTATCAATCCGTAAGTGATATTGTTGTCTTTCATTTTCCAATGTGATCTCCTACATATCTAGATTGGATTTGTGCAATTAGAATTTATAAAAATGACATGACTCATCAGAATGATGGCTTTTGGTTCAATTTAGAGCAAATTACTAGGAATATGAAAAGGTCCAAAAAGTATGAAACTACTTCGATTGCATGTCTATTCTGGGCGGATGATAAATCTCTCCGGGGGGGTCAAGGGAGGGAGAGCGCGGGATTGACTGAATGGGTTTCATGGGAAAGGGAAGAAAAATAGTTAGTTGATGCCCAGCCCCCTCATGCCACTCATCAACTACCTCAGTCATTCCAAGCAACCAATTACAATTACTCTGGTCTCGCAAATAGTGCGGCCCCGTCGAAAGCGGGACCAATAGGAGCACAGGGCGAGCGGGAGGGAACGTCCTGATTGGCTGATGGAAACGTTTTAAAATACGTGGAAAGGAGGGTCGCGGCAGGGGGTTTGCCGGGAAGCCGAGCAGGCGAAGCGTTCCATCAAAGGGAACGAGGTTGGAGCTGGTCGTCGTCGTCGTCGTCGCCGTCGCCGTTGAGAGTGTGTCGTTGCTCATCACACTTGTGCGCTTCCGTTTTCGCTGCTGCACTGGAACTCAAGAGAGAAAGCGAGGCTGTGCTCTATGAGCGCCGGGTCTGCGGGTGATGGTTTGCGCCGGGCGTGGGCTGCGGCGATGATGGTGCAGCGCGGGTCCAGGATGAAGGATTCAGACTGATGGTCGCGGGCCTTGGCGGAGGGCGAGGGTTTACGCAGGGTTGAGGTTCTATGAAGGCAGCGCGTGGCCATGGGCCGGCCGCGCGGCTCCCCGTCCCACACCATCGCTTCCTGCGCAATGCTGCCAAGCGCAAGAGCCACCAGCGGTCCTCGGCCAACATGCGGATAGCCAATGCTCTGCGCCAGAGTGCGGGCCTCAGTAGTCGGAGCGCGAAGAGGAGCCTTGGAAGAAGCAGCGGCAATAGTAAGAGACTCGARAATCCACGCCCGCAATCGGCTTCTTCTCCACCGGTAACGGACTGCGCTGTGGTCTGGATATTTGGAGTATTTTTTATTTCTTGAATTTTGTAATGCCGATTTTGAATGAATTTTGCTCTCCCGTGTGGAGGTTGGCGTGCTCGTTGTGCTTTCCCCGCKTGTCTGGCGACTCTGTGAGCATCGTGTGATTTTGCGTTCGAGAGCTTGCTTAATTCTGTGAATTTAGGGCTTAACGGGGGATTCGTGAGGTGCGGTGTTTCTCATCGATTGTGTTTGTGTTGTGACTGGGATTGATCGCTTGGCAGGCGGAGGAGACTGAAGGCGATCCCTCGATGCCATCCGATAACGTTCCTAATCAGGTCCGCAGCTTGACTGGAAATTTTGATTGTGTCTCCCGGGTTTGCTGGTTCGTTTGGTCTCCCGGTGTCGCTGTGACAAGCTCTGAATGGCGGTCTCATGTCTCGTTTCCTAGCGGCAACCATGTACCCCCGAGCACGGGGATCATGTTGTCGGTGCACGTTGTATGTTTGCAAGTAGAGTGGAGCGCTGGCTTTGGAGGTGATTGGTGTRAGGTTGGAATTCCGTTTGTGCGTCATACTCTTAAGGACASCTCGGGTGTGGTCGTGGAACTTCTTTGTCTTGTGGTTCCTTTCCTCCTGGTCGTCGGTGGCCCCTTGGCGGGCGATATTGTTGTCCAGGGCTTCGTGAGGGCTTATGCGAAGTAATTGGCTTATGGAGCTCCTTGTAAGGATGCACCGTGACGCAGCGCTTGCCAGTATTTCGTTGGATCNTAATCATCAATCTTAATTCAATCTAACCTCTGTCTGTTGATTTGGTTTGTTGGCAGGTGTCGAAGCATAGATATACTTCCCACACCGCCAAGATAGAGCCCAGCCCAGAGGAAGAGGGGAGCCCGGAGCCCGCAGAGACGAAAAACACGGATGCTGTTGCGGCTCCGAGGAGAGAGGGATTGAGGCCGCGGCAGGGAATAAGGCCCCCGAGGCTAGAGCTTTCGTCTCAGGACTACGAAGATGACGATCAGAACTCATCGGACAGGGCAATGGGGATGAAAGGTAACACAGATCCAGTCACCGCGAAACACATCAGGCTCATGGCTCTGTGGTTTGATTGGGAATGCTCCTGAGCTGAAATGGGACTGGAGATTTTAGCATAGAATTTAATTGTGTGGACGGGCTCCGTGTGCAACTTWSAATAATGCAACGAGATGTTCCTTTTACGTGATTTGATGTCTGAGGAAAGAATACTTGGCGTGCTAAATATCCGCCGTTCCTAAATGCTAGTCACCTCCATGCCTCTGTGCGGGTTGGTTGAAGAGTTGGGAAAACGCAATTTATATGCGTTTAGTTAGRTATCCGCTCGACTGGGTTCTGTTGAATGTTCTAAGATTACAAGAGAGTCTGGCGATTGGATTGTCCGTATAGTGTACAGGAAATATAGCTTGTGAGAAGGTTGAGGGGTGGCTTTGCGGTTGGGATGGGATTTTAGGCTTGCAACGTTGCGGTCGGTCCTGAGTCCATTGCACGTCCTGGCCGCAACTTGTTGTAGATCGTGGAACTCCGATTTAGATCCTGAGTTCATAATGCTACAGTTCAGGTGACGTGATTGAAATGGGTTGTACTTGAGTGTTTCGTCTTGGAATATGCAGGTGGCGAGGAGGAAGAGGAAGAGGAAGAAGAGGAGGAAGAAGAGGARGAGGAGGAGGAGGAGGAAGAGGAAGAGGAGGGTGAAGAGGGAGAGGAACGGGATGGTCGTCGTCGCTATGCCCTGCGTAATCGYACCGGGGTTCAGCGGTTTTCTCCTCGAAAGGAAGAGAGGCCGACGGCAAGAGCTCGATCCCCTCGAAAGATGTTTCACGGAGGTTTGTTCGATCTGGAACTCTAGGCAAGCGTATGAACGGGGCGGTAGTCGCATTGGCTGTGGTCATGGATTCGTTGTCCGAGTGGGTGGCGCATTGTCAGTAGTCATGTTTTCACAGCTAAGGATTCTGGGATTGCAATAGCTGTGGAGGTGCAGATTTCTACTTTCGCGATGTTTCTGTTTCCAAGTAATTTGTTTTGGTCAAACGCAAGACTAAGGATTTGCTTGGTTTCTGTGACATGGACTGGTAGGCATTGGACTATGAACTGAGTTGTAGGGGATCCTCAAGCAGGATGGGCTTGCAATCGGGCCGAAGGCATGCGGGCCTGGGCGTATTTTTGGGGGCTTTGAACTTGTATAGGACCAGACTTAGTCTTGCTGTGACTATGACTGCCCCTTGTGATCATGATTAGGCACAGCGTGTCGAAGGTTAACTGGGTCGTTCCGAAGGATTGGTTGTTAGGCATGCGAGTGGCAAGAAGTGGACATATAGTTTAAGGCTTTGCGAGGTCTTCCTGACGGTTGGAATTGGTGTTTCAGGGAGCAGCASAAAGCGGGGTCGGGAAGGTCGTCGGTCAGGAAGCAGGTCATACAAGAGACATCGTTCGACGAGAGCCGACGATTCGGA